>JALGAY010000001.1:21800000-22090584 GCA_029207805.1 Tribolium confusum
TGACATTAATTTTCAACTCTTTAGGCCCTAATTTTGAAAATAAAATTTTCAAAGTATGTGTTGTTTATTTTTGGAGTTTCGGGCGGGAACAGATAAAAAATCACCCTGTACGCAATTTTTTTTAAGAGGGTAGGTGAAAAAGCTGGAGCGTAGATGTCCAACCTATTTTTGAGTAACGGCAATGCTGCTTTGAAATAAGTCTTACAAAACGAATAAATTTTATATTTTTTTTCAACGAATTAATATTCATTAAAAGAAATATTAAAAAAATTCTGAAAAAAATTACATGCATTGAGAAAAAAACAAAATTTTTAATGGCAAATCTTGAAGTGGGTGTGATAACTAGTTTTTGAGAAAAGTTAAGATATACTTTTAACAGACTCATTGTGTATACCCTATGTCTCAGTAAGTTGGAATCATACTGGAAAAATTTTTATTATTAATTTTAGAAAAAAAACTTATTCTTTATTAAAATTCTGCAGGTTTTAAAATGTGAAATACAATCATCAGATATCAATTTTTTTCAGTAGTGTAGGAGGTTTGTCAAAAGGTATGAATTTTACTCAAGAGTAAAGTACCTTTAAATTTCACGATATCAAAAAATGTTATCAAAAAAAGTTGATCAAAACTAAAAATTACGTTCAAATATGCAATTACAGCCATTTGCATTGAAAAAATGTTTTTGTGCTTGTTTAATATCGTTTCCATTTTGAAGGAACATTTATCTCTTGTGATTATAAAAGTCATGATTACAAAATTGTTAGAAAACATTAAGAAACGAGAAGGTTATATATTTAAAAATCCAAAGTTATGGCCATATTTGTAAAACGGGAAGTGATAGAAAGTTATTTTTTTATTTAATTAATGGGTACTTTCAAACATAATAAGTTTCTCAAGTTTTGTTTTTCTATTTAAAAAATACTATTAAAAAAAGAGTGAGCCTATATTTTGAAAACTATAAACATTTCTATAAGAAAGTTTGGGTTTAAGGGCATCCTTTCAACGAAAGCTATTACTTGTTAAAATCTTTCACATTACTTCAAAAACACTCTGTATATTTAAAGTTTACAATTTGTAGCAAATTCCCTCGTGATTTATCTAGACCTACCTTTACTCTGAATTTGCAGAGATGTGTTTGTACCCGTACCTTCAAGAAAAACAAAATGAATAACTTTAATTTTTTTAATGAGTAGAGAAAATAAATGAAATACAAACAAATTTAATGTTAGTTGTTAGATGTGTAAATCATCAAAATTCTAGTACGATGCATAACCAACCTAATCCCAGTAAAATTCCGTTTCAAACAAGACCAATCCAGAGCAGCTCTCGAGGTCTTTCCCGACTTACGACTCCACAAATTCTAGAAGTTTCCAGAACGAACGCCTTACCCCTATGAAAGAATTTTTATCAATTTCTACCACTACACTTGCTTTGGCCTAACCGAAGCTGTCATGAAGCGTGAGTACCTACGCTAAAGCAGTATCGTAGGCATCAATTACTATCAATAAAAGTTTCTTCAGTCAGTGTCTTTATGTTTCTGTTCTCTCGCTGAAGTCTTCACACTTTCTGGTTTTGGTGGTGCTTCCAACTTTTTAATTTGCATACCGCTGTTAATAATTCTCTGGAATAAACAAATTTTCTAAACAAAATTGTATTGTTACCAGACGCAAGTAATTTATGGTCGTTAGACCTTTTGAAGCTATCTGAGAAAACCACCCGAAGCAGATAACATCTAGGTAAAAGTGGTGACAAATCTGCACGTTCCTTCTTTGAACATAGTTTATCTGGTTCATCTCTTTCATCTAATCGTTTTCTAAGCGCCATTAAAATAATTTTTGGTTTTATTAAATTCTTTTTTAACTTTTCTTTCTTTTGCAACCGTCTTTTCCAAACGCTTCTAGAATCATCTTTTGTTGTTCTGACTCTTCTCTCTTTTCAATCGTCGTTTTTTAAGCTTCTCTAAAACTTTTGTTTTTTTAAATCTTTTTTAGTTTTTTTAAAAGTTATTTTATATAGTTTTTATATAAACTTCTATAAACTTTTTTGTTCTTAGAGACTTTTTTTGCTCTTTTTATGCGACGTCTTTTAATTTGCTTTTATTCGTTTCACCAATCATTGTTTTTTTACATTATTCTTCTTTTTATTTAAACGATGTTGTTCAAACTTTTCTAGAATTTTCTTCTGTGTGTTCAGAATCATTTTTTTTTTTTTGGTTCGAGAAGGAGAGTTTTATATTAGGCTGATGATGGCAATGCAATGTGAATAAAAAAATATTTATCAGTACATATATCTAAGTACAACTGAATTTTTTGTCGGCCGTTTATTGTCCGTTGTCATTGATAATAGTTATTTAACCAACAAGTTGATTAGTGAAGGGCGATTAATACTCGCGACGTTTCAACGCATGAGATTATTAGACAGTATTCTGACATTGTAGCTTAGTTTAGGCTCATTTAGCGGTTTAGGAGAAAACGGTATTATATATTAAAGTTTTAAATTAATTTGATAATTCATTTTGCTTCATTTTCGTTGACTATCGTAATTACTTTTGAAACTTTTATTTTTTTATTTATTTGACAATTGTACGCATGCGCAGAGTGTTGAAAAGACTTTTTTTTACAATGATTAAAAAATGCATTAATAAACTTTTTTAAGTAATCAACAAAAAAACATTCTTTCTGATTTAAGTTTTTTAATTTTAAGTTTATTAATGCATGATTTTTTCTCAAAAATTGTTGTAAAAAAAGAGGTCTTTTTAACATTTCGCGCATGTATACAATTGTCAAATAAATAAAAAAATAAAAGTTTGAAGAGTGATTGCAGACACAGCAAAGTTAAAGCCAAATTATCAAATTAATTTAACATTTTAATATGAAATACTACCGTTTTGCTACAAACTAAGGTAAAATGTGAAAATATTGTAAAAAAAAATATTTGAAAGATAAGCAACTAATGATATTTTTTATTTGTCTAGTGACAGTGACCGGCAGCGACCGATAGATGGCACTTTTAAATAGTTTCTTTAAGCTTGATTTTTAAGTATAAGTAGTCTCTTTTCTAAAAAGTAATGCTCTGTGATTGTAAAAATTCGTAGATATTCTGATATAAGACAATGTTTTACAACAAAACAAAAATAAGAATTAAAGCAAATTGGAGTTATGTTTTTGAATTTAACGGCCTTCACGAATTAAAAAGTTTTCCTACGTGGATTTTCTTTCGTGCCATAATTTTTTTTAATAATTTTTTTTAAATTTTTTTTAGTAATCGCGCGTCAACTACAGGTGGCAGCACCAATGCAGACAGTAGCGCCTTACAGCGACTTAAATGCGAAGTCATAGAAAATTAAACTAATTAAGTATCAAACTATAATAATATAACATTTCTATTAAATTAATCACGGTCTAAATACATTTTTGATAAAATTTAACAACATACAAAAATGACCATATTTTTTTAACCTGTAAGCAGATATTTTTGAAACTTTTTTCTTGATAGGTAATTTAATTTAAAACAATTTTTGTGTCTTTTTATATTTGCATTACTTTAGATAGTGTATTAATCTAACTTTTGCGTTTGCATTTTATAAGGACCGCCCGCCAACTGTAGGTGGCAGCATCAATGCAGACAGTAGCGCTTTACAGTAATTTAAATGCGAAGTTGTAGGTGTCAGGTATACGTACCAAATTTCAAACTTCAAATAACAAAATCTGAGTAAAATAAATCACATAATTTATTATGGGTACTATGGGTAAAACCCATTATACAGGGTGTTATGGAAATGAGTGCAAATATTTTAACCTGAAATACAGCACCACAAATAATAAAAATTTGTAAAAAAATTTTTGTCTTATCTCAACTGATAACAAAATTATAAACTAAAAATTAATTATTACAAAAGGTACAACATTTTTTTTTAACATAGAGCAATCATAGGTTTTTCAGGTCAAAATAAAGCGATTTAACACAACTTACCTCTATACTAAGTTGCACCGTTTAGAAGCTAGAGGACGCCAAAGTTAAAGATGAAAAGTCAGTTTTATACTTTAAACGTAAATATCTCGAAAACGATACGTTTTAGCAAAATATTGCATTCTTGCAGTTTTATGTAGAATCTACTGGCATATTCATTTTTGCTACAAAAATTGGAAATTAATAAGAAGAAAATTGGTTAATTACCCAAAATGTGAAAAAAAGTGCCGTAACTTGAAGTTGAGATATGCAGCAAAATTTTGCTAGTAGAAATAAAAAGAGTACAGTCAACTTCATTTGTGTACCAAATTTGGTATTAATCGGTTAAGCGGTTTTCCAGATATAACAAAAAGATGTTTTTTTATACCCAGCTTTGACGGCCTGTAATTTTGTTGTTAGTTGAGATAGGACAAAAATTTTTTTACAGATTTTTATTATTTGTGGTGCTGTATTTCAGGTTAAAATATTTGCACTCATTTTCATAACATCCTGTATATAATATTGAAAAAAGTTAATTTTCTTGTTGGATCTTCTTGCTGTGGTAAATGAACACACTAACACCCACTAACACTAAGCACTTTACTTAACACGATGCGCGTTTCGACAACAAAGTTGTCATCAGATAGGAATTAAAATTAAATTTACAAAAATTCTTAGCTTATATACTAATCGCGCCGATTTCTACCAACTTTCACTTCCACCTCTTCTCAACCAATGAGAAGAGAGAAGAAGTGGAGATAGGTTTAAAATCTTCGTTGATTAAGCGTTCTTTGTTTCTATGTATTTCTGGACTCTCGAAAGCGTCAAGAAATTTACAATAATTGATTGTTCTAATAAATCTAAATATTATTTTCGTCAATTTTGTGTTTTTTTTTTTTAATATATTGGGCAACAATAAATCTTTCTATTCTGTTGGATTTGAGATGAGCCATGTGTTCTTTAAATCTAGTGTAAACTAATCTAAGTGTTTGCTCAATATACTTTTGATAACAGTCTTTACAATTAATTTCATATATCTCCGACTTTTTTAAAGGCCCTGTTTTATCCTTACAAATTATATATTGTTGACAATATTACTCTTTTAAAGATGAAAACATTTTTAAATTACTAAACAGTTTTCCGTATGTACTGTAAATTTAATGACAACCTCAAATTACTGACGTAATTTTGAACCAATTTAAAATTTAGTTATGAAAATACTTGAAAATAAAACAAAAGTTTTAGAATATAGGAACCGTGCAAGGCGATTGTAGCGCCATCAAGTCTTTACTTTCCAAAGCAAAGGGTATGCGCTGTCACAGCGCCGTCATTTATCATTATTATTTATTATAATAAAATAAGATACTAAAAGGCTGCTCAAATGTTTTTGGCAAATCTAGAAAAAAGGCAGTAGATGTTAATATTAATTTTTATATCTTTCCGACTGCTAGTGTACACAGGACATGGAAAGGTGAACAACCAATTAAATGGATAAATGCTATGAAAAATTATGTGTAAGTGGTGGAAATCAAATCTTATTAATGTACAAGAAATATACTGGATATATCAAAAATAATGGTTAAAAATTTAGCCAGTGATAGGCCTCGCTTAAAAAACATTTTTTTCTAGTTTCCCATTTTCTGAATCTCAACCGTTATTAAGATAAAATTATTTAAAAATTTTGTACAAAATACCATATCCACCATTAATCTATATGGTATTATAATGGTAACTAGGTTATATTATAATAATCACTATAAAAGTATATCGTGATTTTATGAAGGGATCAAAATTCAAAATTTTTAGCATCTGTCGCAAAAATGGTATATATACCATATTTTTTTTCTTTTTCAATATATTTTTTTCCAACTTTTTTATAGAAAAATATACGTGAACAACAAGTAACATTTCAAAATAACATATTTTTTATTGTTGTGGAAGGCCACCAGAAAGTTTTGAGTCAAAAGCTCGGACAGTCAGAACATCTCTTACATCCATTTTACATTACATATCTTTGATTTCTCTTAGAAAAAGAAAAAAAACAGTCTAAAACGTTTGCTATCTTCCTTGAAGCCAGCTAACAATTGCGAAAATAATCCACATCACCAAGTTAATAACTCTCAAAATCACAAAATTTAATTAATGCAATACTTCTCATTACTTCTACTCTATAAATTTTTGAAACTGCGGTTTGTGTAACAACCAGTGTTGTTAAAATTACTTTAAAATATGTAATTAATTACAACTACAATTATTTTCGATAAAAATACAGTTCAAATTACAAAATATGAGATTGTAATTAATTACAATTACAATCACACACGTTCATGTAATTAATTACATTAATCAATTAAATTTGGTTTTGAGATAGAATTATAGATACAGATTCACTTGTACTTTATAGTTTTGACAATAAAAGATTGATTTCTTACATTATAAATTTTATTATACAAAAACTTACAATTATTTAAATTAATTATTTACAGTATGTTTTAAAAACAATAATTTTTCAAACTGTTTATTAGACAATTTGTTTCGTTTAACGTTTAGGAGTCAAAATTTGACTACCGGAACTAAACATCTGCTCAACAAGAGCTGATGACAGTAACACAACGTTGTATTTTTAAAAAAATTTAAATATGGAATGATAGTTTTTATACATAGTAACTTTTTATTAGGTGAATTTAATTAGGCTAAAAATTCTATGTGTGAATCATTTTCACTGATTTTATTTTCCGGTTTTTCAGTATCCATATAATTAAAAATTAGAAAATTTTTCTCTAAAGGTGAATCAGGCGAAATTTGATTCATTTCATTAGAAGGCAAAAAGTGTTTTTGAACTTCACTTATGAAGAATTCTCTTGGTACCATATAATTTCTTTTATCTTTCTCAGAATTTATCTAATTAAGCTTAAACTGTGTCAAAGAACAAGTTACCAAAATGTATAGGCGGCTAGATACTTAAGTAAAATCCAAAATATGTGAAAATCGTTTTTAAGCTTTTTTAATTTTGCGATTTGCATAATTATATATAATACCAACTTCTAACAAAATAAATAATTTTTTTGTTTTTTTCCACGTATAAGTAATGCGGTGTTTTCAAATTATAGTATTTTTCTAGAATATTGAGTTTAGATCATATACATCTTGGTGACTGTTCTAATCCTACTTTCTATTTGCTTTTTCTTAGGTATGGGTTCTATCTCTTTAAAAAAACTTTTGAAGAATGTAATTGTGCAAATGTAATTGTGAAAAGTAATTGTAGTTGTAACGAAAAGTAATTGAATTACAAATGAATTACAATTGAAGACCAAGTAATTAATTACTGCTTCAATTACAATAAAAGTAATTTAATTACTTTTTCAATTACTTGTAATTAATTAATTAACAACACTGGTAACAACATCATCTAAAACTTTACTTTCTGTAGTTGTACCATTTGTTTGTTCGACCATATTCAAAACGTGACCACATTCAAAATGTTTCTGGCTTTTTAATGCAATTTTGGTCACTTTCAACATTATTTACAATGGGCTTAAACCCATGATAAATTATTAAAACCATTTTACTCAGATTTTGTTATTTGAAATTTTAAATTTGGTACGTAAATCTGACACCTATGACTTCGCATTTAAGTCACTGTAAGGCGCTACTGTCTGCATTGGTGCTGCCACCTATAGGTAGCGCGCGATTCCTATTCAAATTCCAGATATTTGTAACAGCATTGTACATTCTTACTACAATTTTTATCCTGCATTAAATTATAAATATTTTTTTTATCTAAAGTAATATAAATATAAAAAGACGCAAAAATTGTTTTAAATTAATTTGTCTATCAATAAGAATTTTTTAAAAATATCTGTTTACTGGTTAAAAAAAATGGTCATTTTCGTAGAGTGGAAATCAAATGAGAAAAAGACAATGGCGTTTAGATGTTGGACGAGTCTATTGTTTTATAAGGGGAAGTTATGTATAACAAAGTCGGCTCGTCAACTGTCATTCAAGTTTGGTGTACTTCGATCTCGTATTTTAAGCGATTTTTTAAAGTTTTGAGGTTAATTTTTGCAATTTAGCTTTGTTTTGTTGGTTATTAAAGTTATTTTGTATTGTTTATTCGTTTGTTCTGAATTCATTTTGCTAATTGACAAATTTTTGTCTAATTGACAGATCTGTGTTACGCCACTGGTATTATGGTACCCTATAATTATAAAAATGAATTTAGACTGTGATTAATTTGATAGAAATGTTATGTTACTATAGTTTCATACTTAATTAGTTTAATTTTGAATTGAAAAATATTTTATTAACCTGAACACAAAAATATTTAAAACGTTCGAATTCAAATAACGGCGCGAATCTGTCGACGCATGTCTGACTCAGGTTAAATGAATCTTAGGCGGCAATGATCGACGCCATCTTCCCTTTTTAAAAATTTTCTTAAATTTCACGTGTGAACAAAGTTGACCACTTGATCACATAAAACTACATTACGAAACAGATTTCGACAAAAAAAAGGTGAGAATTTTGAGAAAGATTGAACAAATATAACTTTTAATAGGGATTTTCACAGGGATTTTTTAGATCTGCTGGAGTGCTGGACGAGGGTTGGAACAGTTCTCGTAAGGATATTTTTTGTATTTTTTCGTCTTTTATACATTTATAAGGTGAAATTGGAATGTAACTGCATCAGAGCAGGCTGTGCTAGCGTAACTGTGGTGATGGGTCTAATATAAATACCCCCTTTCACGGATTGCTCTGATTCAGTTACATTTCGATCTTAGGTTATACCATTGTGTCTTTTGAAGACGATAGAAAAACTAATTGATAAACATGTATAGAAGTAACTCCGCTGTGAGCACAGCGCGAGCTAGTTGTGTTAGGGGGATGCTACCCTAACCTCACTTTTTTTTCACATTTTGCCCTGGGATTTTCACCTACTCATGTCCCAGGCATTGCGTCCGGCAGGCGGTTCTGCTGCACGTAGTAATAAGTTTTATGTAATGTAATGTAGGGTTTATTTCCTTTTATGCTCCGGGTCAGCTTCTAGTCCTGGGTTCCAGTCAAATCAAAATCCAATTTTTTTTAAACGTTTATTCAAAGTAAATAAAGAACAGTCCTATAAAATAGAAATAAACAAGAACAGATTAATGACTCCGGGTTGCTAAAGCAAATAGTAACTCCGGGTTTTTATAACAAGTACAAAAAAATATCTCTGGATTTCTAAATAAAAAAACACGACAATAACTCGCGTTTCTAAGAACAGGAACAATAAGTTAATAATTTAATAACTCCGGAAAAACAAATTAATTAACTCCGGGCAAAACAAATTAATTAACTCCGGGCAAAACAAATTAATTAACTTCGGGTTTCGGCTAACGGTGTTCGTGAGTGCTTGTGAAATTGCGCCAAGCACCTGGGGGACGGAAGCGGTTTCAAATACCTAGGAAGTGCGCCAGCTATCTGCGGGATGGATTTAGGTACTTAGGAAATGCATCAAGTACCTGGGGGACGGGATCGGTTTCATAAACTTGGGAAGTGCGCCAGGTATCTGCGGGACGGTTTCAGGTACTTAGGAAATGCACCAAGTACCTGGAGGACGGAGTCGAAATCTCGAGCAGTTGTAACCAGGAAGACACGCCATTTTTAACTTGAGCGGTCTCTTAGGCAGTTGCTTCCGGGAAGACATGCCGGGTGCAACTTACCTAGTGAGCGGTTTCTCGGCAATCTCGACCTAAGACCTAACTATGGCGCTTATAACAAGTGTTCTTTTCAAAAAGTTGTCAAGTGTGCTATGAAAAAACAAAATCATTTTGAAGTATGTTTTAGTTTAATTCGGCTGCTGTACTGTCAGTTACGATGACAAATTACGACTGCGCGCGCACTGTGAAGCTGTGTATCAAGTTTCCACATCCCTTCTTCGCTACATTTTCTTTTATCAAAATCCCATAGCATACTTGACAACTTTTTTAAATGAACACTTGTTTTTAATTAAATGTAGTCTTGTTAACTTGCAAAGAACACCAAATAATGGTGCAGTTTATCAACTTCCAAAAAAAAAACACTTGTTGAATTAATTGGGTTTAATACAATTAAATTTACTACGTAAAATTGGAAATTGTCGATTTTTTTGGTAGTTCTGAAACGCTTCTATCGTACTTAAAAAAGTTTCAGATCTGATCAGATTTCACAAAATGAACTGTCAAGTACGTTTATTTATCTTGTTCTTTATTTTAAATTGTGCTATTTTGGCAAATTTATTTTTAAGTATATTGCAGTGTTGGTGCTTTATCAACAATAAACAAACTGTATACTTTTTTTATTACGTATGTTGTAAAAAAAACTGCCAGTATAATGGAATTTGTTTATTTGCACACATATTTTTTTTAATAATTATATTGATTTATAACAACGCCAAACAATTAATTGTTATTATAATTTACTATCAAAAATATTTACTAAATATACCTAATGTTTAACATTGTAAAGTATACTTATATGGGTGCTTAGTGCTTTGATATGTAAATGTATCATTTTACAAAGCTCCACCTTCTATATTTAATCAACAATTGTAAAAATTTATTTTCATTTTAAAACTACTTACATCTTTTGAAATTTCTTAAATGTGAGAGGGTACAAAAGTTTTTAATAACATTAAATTTATTGCAAATAAATCACCATGTTGTGTGTTGCATATGTATTTATATAACAGCACTCACCTCTTCATTTATCTTATCAATTATCATATACTCAGGTGCTATTTTACTACTAGTACAACACAACATCATTGTAAACTTGTGTTTTGTAGCAAGCATGTATTTGACACCCAAAACTTTATTATCCCAAACTGACAAAATCAAGTACTCTGTTTTATTGTTTAATTTTTTTTTGTTCTTTGTTTTGTGTAGTTCAATTTTTTTTATAATAAAAGGTGGATTCGTGCATCTTTTGTTCTTAGTAATATTTCCGCGTAATTGTATTTCAGGCGCGATACATTCTTTATAAAATAGAATTCATCCCTCATAATTTTAGTGTGAAAAATGTCAACTGAGTCACTAATGTACACAACAAAATAACATTTTTCTTTTTGTGTAATATTTGATTGCTCTGAACCTACAACAATAATATTTAACTAATGTACAACTTTCTTGCTGTTAGATCTTGTTACCTAAATCCGTCCTATTGTACAACATTGACAGTGATCAAACTGTAATTTTAACACGGTACCTAAAAGATATCTTAACTCAACAACTCGGTTTCTTCCACTTGTTAATGTTTTTTTTTCGGAACTTTTTCTCTTTCTAACTCATAGTTTGAAATATCGGTAAAATTACTGCTTGTCATTACGCCATTGCACTTATGCTTTTTTGCAAGAAATGTAAGGGCGTCATCCTTTTTATATCTCCAGTTTGGATTTTTTTCAATACATTTCTGTACATTTTTGGGACAAATTGTGACTTTATTTTAGTGTCTAATACCCTAGTTTCAACCAGTAGAAAAATTTCAGAATTTTCTGTAACAGTGGCCTTATACTTCTGCCAGCGTAACCTTTGATCTTAACTTTTTTTAGATCGTTTGGAACTTGTAACTCAAACTATTTTAGCTTTCATATTTTTCACATTATTACCACAAGATAGTAATTTGCGAAAACCTTTCACAAAATTTTTTAGAAGACAGACACTATTGATAAACACTAGTCTCATAAAAACGTCAAGATTAGATGACGTTTTAGTAATTATTCAGTACAGCCAACCCAATAGAATTCAAGGTTATTTAGATAAATTAAATCTAATAAAAATTTGCATTATTATTCACAAATATAATTTACAGTTTTTACGTTGATGTATACACATTTTTAATTAAACGTAAAAATTTATTTTATAACTAAATATTTTTATCTATATTTAAAAACATCTAGGTATTTTGTATTTACTATTGGCTACCATTATTGTATTAAAAACCATTTTAGGAGATTTTCTAAAATGACTGGTTCAAGTAAGTTATTTATAAAAATTAACAAATATGTGTATTAGAGATTTTTATTAAATAAACAACAAAATGAATACTGACGAAGAAGACACTAAAAATAGTATCCAAAATGTTCGGGCGACTTAGGGCGCCACTGACGCCAACTTCGGTTGAAACTAAAAGATGTAAATTTCTATTCGCATGCCGTTTGATACATTTTTAAAGTGAATAAGACTACAAAATATATCAAGGGCAAACGAAAAGTGTAGATTTTAGCAAATATGACACTTTATGTGTATTATATAATTATGTATTATGATTTTATTTTTAAAAATGAAAATATTTTTTTTATTGTACGCGGACGGTTTTAGGCAGAGCAGTTTTAAACAGAACGGTTTTGGTCTTGAAACTCATCTATAAGAAAAATATATTTTTTCGTATAAAAAAACATTAATGAAACCACTGATAAAACTATATTGACCGTTGCTTGGCTTTTGTCGCTAGTATCAACTATTGCAATACCAGCTTCAAACCATGACCACGATCTCAAACTCTTCCTTTTCTACGAATTTGACCGCTTCTACAACTTACAATTAGACTGCGTTCACGACCGCGCTCTGTGTATATGTACTGGTATAAACATAAACATGTATAACAGAAAGGTTTACCTCAATTTGTTTACCTTCACCCTCAGCATCTTCTGAATCTCGTTCCAAATGGATGGTCAAACTCGTGGATGGTGGTTGACCATGGTTTGGGTTTCCATGCTTTTGTCTATTTAATCAATATTTATAATATACATACAAAGTTACTATTTTTTAAACTTCACTTACCTTCACCTGCCATTTTTTCACAAGAGTCTGAAATTTTTCAAACGTATTAGCGCTACCAAGAAGACAAAAGCGAAACTAGGTTGACCTTTAAACCGTTTTATTTAATTTCATTTTCAATCATATCAGCGCCACCAAGAAGACAATAGCAAAACCATACGTTCTTCTTAGCAAACAGGGTTGACCTTTGGACCTTGCGGCGCGGTCTTTTAACCGAAATTGAATGGTTTGGGCGCTATCTATCTGCTGGTAGCCTAACGCTATACAGATTTGTACTTTATAATTACTTCGTTACATTTTACAGGTTTCTACTCCAAAATTACTTCATTACAATAAGTCAGCACAGACGTGCTATTTTTGTGTCCGGGTGGGTTTTGGGCAGTCTCTTCTTATATCGCCTTACTGCTTCCTATCACGCCGGTACCTAGGCTGAATGGCACTGAAAGTGCTTAGGCAACCCAATTTTTTGTAAGCTTTTCACGCCGGTACCTACGCCGGATGGCACCGGAACTGTCCAGGCACCTAGGTAGGGGAGACTCGGGCAGCAAGATCCACTTTAGTTTGATCGTTTGCCAAAAAGTAACCCTGTGTTGTAAAATGTGGCAACAATGTACACGTAAACTACAAACATTCAAAAATAGTGTTTTTTTATCAAAAATAAGTTAACTAATGATATTTTTGCAAAAAAAAACATTTACAAAAAGTAGCTTTTGGTTTTTTTGCCCAAAGTTCTCGGCAAAATGATCCAGTAGTGCAGGCAAAAGAAACCATTAAAAGTAATACAAATACATATGGGCAAAACGAACTTATGAAAAATAAGTAACAAAACTAATCATTTCATTCAAAACAAAAAAAAATATTTAAATATTCAAATTCATTATCAACATTGCATTGACTGTTTTTAGTATTAAATTCAACAAAAAAACTTATTTTAATGTCTTTAGCACCGCAAATTTGCAGTTATCACAAATATATACCCCAGTATTATAGTCTGCACACAACTGATGTGCCCATTGTTAGCAGTGATTGCACTAGCAGTATGAATAGCGAAATTATCTTCTAAAGTATGAGACGAATAAAATTCAACAAGTTCTGTTTTAGATATATTTAAAGTTAAGGCATTTTCATTAAACCATCTATTTAAGGTGATCATAGGAGTTTCCGTTTTATCTTTTAAGAGATGATAATTCTCTGCACTTATTATTATTAAAGCTGTATTATCTACATACGAAATAATTTCCAAATCTGTCGCCATTGACAAGTCATTTGTATAGAGTATAAACAACAATGGTCCTAATGTAGATCCCTGTGCAATCCCTTGTACAATGTACTGACAATCAGATAGTATATCTACATTATATTCGTTTGTTAATTTCGTTTGCTGAGTTCGTTTTGTTTAGTAGGATCTGATTAAGGCAAGAGCATTTCCTCTTATTCCCAGATTACTTATTTTTTTTAACAACAAGTCATGATCAACCGCATCAAAAGCTTTTGATAAATCTAAAAACAAACCAACCGTTTTTTGTTTTTTATTTAAAGAACTGATTATACTGTTTACAATTTGAAAGATAGCTCGCTCTGTTGATCGTCCATTATTAATATAACCATTTTGCGTGTTAGAAAAAATATTGTGTTTGTTAAAAAAATTAAGTAATCGTATCGCGATAAGTTTCTCAAATATCTTTGAAATGTTGTTTAAAATTGATATTGGCCTGTAATTACTTACACAATGTTTTTCCCCTTTTTTGTATACCGGTATAATAATTGTTTTCTTAAGTTTTGCAGGAAACACCTTGTGTTATGCAAAGATTAAAAATGTGTGTTAATGGTAGCGTATATTCCGCTATTATTTTTAAAAAATTTACCGGGATCTCATCAGTTCCAACAGATTTTATATTTTTTAATTTTTTTATGATATCAAGAATTTCTTTTTTGCTTGTCGGTTTTAAGTAAATTGATTGTTTAATATTATTACTACATTTTTGATTTGTATTATTGGAGTTATTATTTTGGGCTATATTTATAAAATAAGTGTTAATTTTGTTCACTGTTTGGACATTATTTTTATTTTCCGTTCTTAAATTACTTATTAGTTTGTTAGGTATATCTTTATTTTTATTTGTAATGTTTTTGATAACCTGCCAAGCGGCTTTTGTTTTGTTGCTAGATTTCATTATGTAGTTTTCATTAAATAGTAGTTTTGCATGCCTTATAGTTTTTTTTAGTATCTTTGAGTAGTCTTCAAACAGTTTTTTTGGAATAACACTCAATTTATATTTATAATAGAGTTCTCTTTTATTATTGCATGAAATTTTTATTCCTGTCGTAATCTAGTATTTTTTGTTATGATCTTGATATCTGAATACAGTATGAATAATATATTTGAATAATAAATACAGTAACAAATTATTGAACCAACAATAAGATTCCTTTATGGAGTCAGTAGCAATAACATTTTCCCAACGATATCTTTTAATTTCATTCAGTCATTTAGTTACTACTGAGCATGAAAAGCATCTATTTTTGTGGTTTTGTGTATTTTTTGTTTCAAAATCTGTTTCAGTTTGAACTAATTGTGCATAGTGGTTTGACAGAGAATTATTCAAGACTTCTGCTTTAATTATTATTACATGTCAATTTACTACTATATTATCCAACAATGCATCTTGCCTGGTTGGTTTATTTATAGTTCCAGCTAGGTTAAAATTATTAAGTACATCCAAAAAGTTTCTAGAGTTTAAGTTGTTCTTATTAAGATTAATATTAAAGTCACTACATAAATAAAGTTTGTACTTGTTTAATTTATGTGTTAAAGACTCAAGTATATTCATTATGACATTAAAAAAAGTGTTTATATTACCTGCTGGAGGTCGATATACTGCTATGATCACTGCTTTATGTTCTTCGATACAGACTGCTGCACATTCTATAGATAATTCCACACTTTTTTGCTTTATGTACTCTAATTCAGTAAAAAGCACTCCATTTTTGACAAGTAAGCAAGCCCCACCATGATTCCCACTGGATCTTGTATAACAGCTGGCATTAGTGTATTCTTCTATGTGCACTGAGGAAAATTCATTAAGTTTTAGCCAATGTTCAGAAAAAGCTAATACATCATACTTAATGTTATTTGTGTCTAAAAAATTTCTAATTCATTTACCTTATTTCTAAGACTTTGTAGATTCTGATAAAAAATATTAAAAGTTTTTTGTGGTGTACCTTTGGCTGTATAGTTGCATGTCATTATATCCAAGCCTAGATTTGATTTTTTTTTATAAAAAAGTATTGTTTTGTTGATATTGCTGATCTTTATTGAAGAGAAATCGTTTAACTCCTACTTCAGTTGGCCAGAAATCATTTTGATACATTTCATCCTTTTTCGTAGATGGTGCTGAAACCACAAAACATTTATTTTTTTTTAGTTTCTGTAGGCAGCTCCTTGACTCCAATAGTAGCCTCTTCAAATTCTTGTTTTTTCTCGATATATTTCTTAATCATTTCATCCGTGACGACGTGACGTGCATTTTCACTCTATAAATTATATATTTTTTCTTTTCAACTCAACCTACCTCTTTGGAAGATTTACGGCAGCGGATAATAAAAGAATTTCGTCAAATTACTCCACAAATGCTCTAAAATGTTCGACAGCGTTTTGAGCACAACCTGTACTATTGTATGGAGGCACGTGGGAGCCACTTTGAACGTTTAATAAACTAATGTGTCACTTCATTAGGATGTTTTTTTTTCATTCTACAAAATTTAAATACCCATCACTGTATACAGAATTGAAAGGGCTTTCCAACGATGTGCAACTCGACTCCCATTTCTATTTAAAATACAAAATTATTAAATTCATGCTGAAAGCTGTCCCCCTTTTAAGCAAAATAGACCTGTTTTTGCGTTTTTTCGAAAACTTATTTCTCTGAGAGTTATAGCCTTTGTTTCGTTTTTGTTTCGCCATCCTGTATATTACAAATTTTTTCAACCAATAACGAGTACTTGAAAAAAATATCAACGAAAAATTTGTAAACACGTTATCACCAACAATGACGTCAAAATAAATTTTAGCCGGAATAACAACCTTTTATTAAAATTCCAAATTTTTAAAATTATTTAATGAAATTTCTAATGTACAGATTCTTCGATATTTTTTCATAATAGTAATTATTATACATTTTTCACACTAATTTTGATTCGATTGTAATTTATTTAGCCCAAATATTTTAAATTTTTCGAAAATTGATGACGTCGGACTATAATTGGAGTTGTCAGGATTTAAAAATTTTTTTCGTTATGCGTCGTTTAGCAAAACCTTAACCTCGCTTAAAAAATTGAATCACCTTTACGATAAATAAACAAGTTAATAAAAAAATAGTATGGTTACATTTTTTCACTAAAAAAAACCAAATCAGCATTAATATACAAAAAAGAATTAAAAATGTGACCATAGAAATGTGATGACATGTCTCGTCAATATCTATGTCCTGCAAAATCAAGCTAAACGCGTCTAAATTTTAGTGCAAAACAAATCGTAAATAAAAATTATAAATAGTATTTTATAATCAACATTATTATATAAATGTTGATAACGTACCTTATGATGAAACACTTAACATCTGTAAGTAAGTAGATACATTTATTTTAAATTTATTAGATTACATAATTTAAGGTTTTCAAATTTATTGTCAACGCCTACCATTTATTCCTACAATTTTGTCTTATTTGGACCAGTCGACGAACTTACCACGAAATCAGCAATAGGTGATTTGGTTTAGTTTTACCAAAACCTATTTAAAGAAATGAACCGGAACTATATAAACGCAATATAAAATCATACAATTTCTGTAAGAAAATTTTGGCCAAGAAGAGTGCCTTCACGTTGAGCGTTACAACATTAACTTGAGTGAACACTGCCCAGCGGTGTTCCAAGAAACGTCTACCAAGAAATGAACCGCTCATCTGAACGCTATGGAAAAGCATTCCATTGCGTTTTCATGAGCTGTCGTTCCCTGGGAGATGTCTCCTGGAATTCTTCTGGGCGATCTTCAGTCGCCAAGTTTCTCGTGTTTCAATCATTGTTAAATTTCTCGACCGAAATTAATGAAATGTCAAACTAACATTTTTTTCAATAAAAAATTTGACAAATAGATATTTAATTTGACATAATTTCATCAACACCACCTAATTGTTGACACCAAAAAGACGCAAGAAACAAAGCGCGAACTGTTCCAGGAACAAAAAAAATCTGATCTATCGTAGACATAACTCCTAGGAAGAAAATGCAGACTCTAGTAGGTATTGGTCTGTTTCACGAAAGAAATGATTTTCGTCATAGCCATTAATGGTCCGAACTATGATATGCATACCGCGTTGATTAAATGAGCGCGGAGCGCCTGCTCCGTTTTTCCGAAATACGAGAAGTATAATAAGTTGCTTAAACTAATAATCAACGAGCGCAATTTATAGCCATCTTTCTCGTTATCGCGTTTTTTACCTTTGGCTTCTAGTAGACACTACTTTGAATATTGTTTCTTTTCAGTACATCGGAAATGTGAATAAAGTGTGTAGTAACTTAAAAATAAATTGATGACAAAAGGCGCTTCTTTCGTGAAACAGAGAGTATATACATTAATATATGAGTGAGCATTATGTCACCTCTCTGTTATTTGGTAAACAGCTAGGTACGTGTGGACCGTAGGGTCAAATGTTTGGGGGTAATTTTAGACCCCGTTGGACCTGAAGACCGCACGTAGAAAACAATATGCAATCGGCTACGAGCACATTCTAACAACTATGTTGTTAGATCAATGATTACGTAAGGCTCTCTTGTTAGGTGGACCATAACGGATGCGTCTTAGGTCAAAAGGAATTTGACTCGGGTTTAGCTTTTGGCCTGTTTGGCAATTACAGGAGCTTTTAGAACTACGTCGAATGTATTCATGAAGTTTCTTGTGAGAATTTGGCGACTCCACCTTGTTGTCCAATATCCTCACGGATGTTGAAGTTGTACTCTACTTTTAAAATGGGGAACAATAGCATGGCCTCTTAGATTGTTACAAATCACAAATATCTTGTAAAAATTCTACCACTAACTACTGGTGTAAAAAATCGAGTAGCTTTAGAACGGAAGACTGGCTTATTTATTATACTAACGGGTTTACCATTCTAATGGGGCAAACTCAGGGATATCTACATATATGTAAACTTAGTGCTAAAATTTCAATATTTTTGAGCAAGCATGTTAACATTTTTTAAGTGGAAATTTTTGCTTGGCTTATCTATGTGACAGAGTGCAGACAAAAGGCTTTGACAAACAGGCAAATTGCACTTGCACTGACAGTCAGGCTTTTGCTGAAGGCTTTGCAATCATGCAGGTACTTATCCAGGCTTGTCTGGGAATGTTACACTAGACCACAGAAAGTGGCCGAGTGCAACAAAAAGATTGTACTTTGCCGGATACCAGCACTAGAAGGTAACGAGAAGGCTAACGTTCTGGTGGCTCCTAATAAAGGCTCACAAATAGGTTCTTTATGCAAAAAGTTGTTAAATTTTCTTCTAGATAATTTTTTGTTTTTGCTTTTATTTACTAGACTATTTAATTTTAGGAGTATGGATGCAATTAAAGAGGAAAAAATCGATTTTTTAATGTCGGCTGACATGGACAATGAAGATTGCGATATAATGTGGACTCAACCAAAAGATATAGATGGCACATTGCCTCAAATTCAAAGTGTAAAGGTTAGTTGCTAGGGATTTTGGTTGAGTGGTTATTAATAAAATTTTGCATAGGGTGGTGTTAAGGAAGAAGCCTTAGAAAGTAGCGAAGAGATCGATCAAAAAGATAATATTAAGTTTATGGTAAGTTTGATTTATGATTGGTTTGTTTTCACCTAGTTACATAACCAACACCAATCTAACATTGTGAAGTTAGTAACTAGCTAATAAACTATACCTATTTTTAATTTTGTTTTTAACTATATCATCTGTTACTTCTTTAAAAAATGAGGAGATTCGTATTTTTTTTGTGTTAACAGATGAACCTTAAATGATATCTATCCTCTATTTTGGACAAAAAAAGTCTACTATTTTGTTGATTAGTATTAAAAGCAAATAATTTTAATGCTCTAAAGATTAATTTGTTATGATTTTTTACGAGTTAAGGACATTTAAACTTAAAACTTAGATATTCGCTAATGTTTTGCATTATTTTGAGTTAAAAAGCTTTCTCCAGGCTTAGATCTGCAACAGTTTTATTAAATGTAGGAAAAAGTAGATAAAATATTTCTTCTAAGCAAAAAAATCATATTACTCAAAAAATTTGGATAGTGTCAAACATTCTTTTGGGCAGCTAAAAAGACATCTTATGTGGATGTTTCGGCGTACAATTTAGAATGCAGCTGTTATCGGTTCTGGTCATGAATAAACTTTTAAAGGAGTGTGCTAAAGGATCATTTTTCTAGCCACATAGGTTAAATGGTCTTTTTGCTAAATTGCTACTTATCAATGGAAATTGTGAGAGATAACAAAATTGTTGCAAAGTAAATAAATAAAAAATAAACAATATTAGGTGGTAATTCTTTAACCAAGGTCCAGAGTTTTTAGGTTGCATCTACAACCTCTAACATGACCTAACGACTACTGGTAGCGGGGACCACTTTATATAATGATGACCACTGGTTGCGTTGCTTAACTTTATAGATTATACTTATCCAAATTCAATGTCGTTTTTATAACACTGCAATTGTCATTAGGATCGTCATAATGATGCTATTAAAAGGATTGTCGAAGTCTGTTGTAAATAAAATTTGTTTGTCTGAGTCAAGGTCCGGCTAGTACTAGTAAGAAGATTTATGTTTATAGTTTTATTGCCCAGCAGCTATTTTCTTTTGTTACTATTATTACCTTTAATACAATAGAACTCTCTTATAAAAACCACATTGGATTTGGGTTGGTACAATATAAATATAGTCAACGAGGCAGTTTCGCTAAGTAGCTACCTATTGTTTATAAGTATAAAATATTTATAACACAAAACAGTACAAAACAAAAAATATAGTTTCTGAGTACATTATTGTTTGATCGCTTTTGCAAACTTGATTTTATTTATTTTTCTAAAACCACTTGATATCAGATTTTAAAAACAAGAACAGCGTTGAAAGTAGGATTTAATTTTCTTTCGAAGAATGTGCTACTTAACCCTATTGTTTATTCAAAATTTTGAAGTTGATATCATCGCTGTTAAAGTGATGAGCCAAGGAAAAGTATCAGTCTTATCACTGTTTTATTTTGTCTTTTTTGTCTAATTAATTTGTCTAAGCGTTTTTTGATAAAATAATCAGAAATACCAAAAACTTGCTTGTTTTGTTTTCCAATATTTAAATTTTTAAAAATGTCTCTGTAAAATGTACTACCGCGGACAAAAGTCGTAATGCATCATTTTTCTGTCACTCCAAAAAAATCATATATACTCTATTTTTTATTTTAATGCCCTTTTCTGTTTCTGTTCAACACATAATCTATATGACATAGCAACATATACTACAAAAGATATAGACAACGGCAAATAAATAAATAAAGGAGTATAGTTAAAGTTTTATTGTCATTGTAATGGATGTGTTTTTTTAAATATTTTTGACGGCTACCATTAGTGAACAAAATAAAAATTTTGCCTTATTTCAAGTGATAACAAAATTACAGGTCTTCAAAGTTGGGTATAAAAAATCATTCATTTTTTTTAAATATGCCGAAAACAAGCGCTTAACCAATTATTATAAAATTTTGTTTTTAAACAAAGTTAACTGTTTTCTTTTTCCTGATAGTAGCAAAATTTTGCTTTAATCCTCTCAATTTCTGGTTGAGTACTAACATTTTCTTGGTAATTATTTAATTATAATTAATTTTTAGGTTATACCTAATCTTGTTATCAGTTAAGATGAGACAATTTTGTTTTGCTTAAGAAGAAATTTTGCTCAGAAATGCGCAAAAAAATTAATCGGTAAAAATTTTTATTTAAAAAAATTTGGAGAATTGGATTAAAATCTACTTTTATGTTATTTGTCGAAACTTTTAATCTAATTTGTGACTTCCCTACTAAGTTGAAAGGATAATAAATTTACGAACCAGTACCCTAATAACTAAAGAAAATTTAAAATAAAGTTCAATCGGTCTAAAATTTCTTACTATTTGTTTCGATCTTTAAATCACAGAACAGTAGTCGTGCGGCAAAGTTTATGAAGATTACCATAAACTGAAGAAACCACCATTCTCTTGATTGAGGAAAGAAATTAATAAATCCATCATAACCTTGGCTACAAAAAAGAAAAAGTAACCTTACAAATAAATAATTATAAAATTGAATATTTTATTTCTTTTATTTTACTTCTATTTGAAAAAAGTAAAATACTAACAATTTTTGTTTAATCAGAAAAGGGTGTTTCGAAGAAAAGTACCGGTAAAACTTTATTCATCCGGCATAAAAATTTAACAAGTTAAATGACATAATTACTATTTTTTTAGTCTCCAAGTAGTTCAAGCTCCAGCCAACAAGACTTTCCTCAGCAGAACTGTCAAACAAAGGAAAGGATTTTTGTAAAAAAGGTACTGATAAAACTTTATTCATCCGGCATAAAAATTTAACAAGTTAAATGACATAATTACTATTTTTTAGTCCCCAAGTAGTTCAAGCTCCAGCCAACAAGGCTTTCCTGAGCAGAAGTGTCAAGCAGAGGAAAGGATTTTTGTAAAAAAGGTACTGATAAAACTTTATTCATCCGGCATAAAAATTTAACAAGCTAAATGACATAATTACTATTTTTTTAGTCTCCAAGTAGTTCAAGCTCCAGCCAACAAGACTTTCCTCAGCAGAACTGTCAAACAAAGGAAAGGATTTTTGTAAAAAAGGTACTGATAAAACTTTATTCATCCGGCATAAAAATTTAACAAGTTAAATGACATAATTACTATTTTTTAGTCCCCAAGTAGTTCAAGCTCCAGCCAACAAGGCTTTCCTCAGCAGAACTGTCAAGCAAAAGAAAGGATTTTTGTAAAAAAGGTACTGATAAAACTTTATTCATCGGGCATAAAAATTTAACAAGCTAAATGACATAATTACTATTTTTTTAGTCTCCAAGTAGTTCAAGCTCCAGCCAACAAGACTTTCCTCAGCAGAACTGTCAAACAAAGGAAAGGATTTTTGTAAAAAAGGTACTGATAAAACTTTATTCATCTGGCATAAAAATTTAACAAGTTAAATGACATAATTACTATTTTTTAGTCTCCAAGTAGTTCAAGCTCCAGCCAACAAGACTTTCCTCAGCAGAACTGTCAAGCAAAAGAAAGGATTTTTGTAAAAAAGGTACTGATAAAACTTTATTCATCCGGCATAAAAATTTAACAAGTTAAATGACATAATTACTATTTTTTTAGTCTCCAAGTAGTTCAAGCTCCAGCCAACAAGGCTTTCCTCAGCAGAACTGTCAAACAAAGGAAAGGATTTTTGTAAAAAAGGTACTGATAAAACTTTATTCATCCGGCATAAAAATTTAACAAGCTAAATGACATAATTACTATTTTTTTAGTCTCCAAGTAGTTCAAGCTCCAGCCAACAAGACTTTCCTCAGCAGAACTGTCAAACAAAGGAAAGGATTTTTGTAAAAAAGGTACTGATAAAACTTTATTCATCCGGCATAAAAATTTAACAAGTTAAATGACATAATTACAATTTTTTAGTCCCCAAGTAGTTCAAGCTTCAGCCAACAAGGCTTTCCTCAGCAGAACTGTCAAGCAAAGGAAAGGATTTTTGTAAAAAAGGTACTGATAAAACTTTATTTATCCGGCATAAAAATTTAACAAGCTAAATGACATAATTACTATTTTTTTAGTCTCCAAGTAGTTCAAGCTCCAGCCAACAAGACTTTCCTCAGCAGAACTGTCAAACAAAGGAAAGGATTTTTGTAAAAAAGGTACTGATAAAACTTTATTCATCCGGCATAAAAATTTAACAAGTTAAATGACATAATTACAATTTTTTAGTCCCCAAGTAGTTCAAGCTTCAGCCAACAAGGCTTTCCTCAGCAGAACTGTCAAGCAACGGAAAGGATTTTTGTAAAAAAGGTACTGATAAAACTTTATTTATCCGGCATAAAAATTTAACAAGTTAAATGACATAATTACTATTTTTTAGTCTCCAAGTAGTTCAAGCTCCAGCCAACAAGACTTTCCTCAGCAGAACTGTCAAGCAAAAGAAAGGATTTTTGTAAAAAAGGTACTGATAAAACTTTATTCATCCGGCATAAAAATTTAACCAGTTAAATGACATAATGACTATTTTTTAGTCCCCAAGTAGTTCAAGCTTCAGCCAACAAGGTTTTCCTCAGCCGAACTGTCAAGCAAAGGAAAGGATTTTTGTAAAAAAGGTACTGATAAAACTTTATTCATCCGGCATAAAAATTTAACAAGTTAAATGACATAATTACTATTTTTTTAGTCTCCAAGTAGTTCAAGCTCCAGCCAACAAGGCTTTCCTCAGCAGAACTGTCAAACAAAGGAAAGGATTTTTGTAAAAAAGGTACTGATAAAACTTTATTCATCTGGCATAAAAATTTAACAAGTTAAATGACATAATTACTATTTTTTAGTCCCCAAGTAGTTCAAGCTCCAGCCAAACAAGCTCTCTTCAGCAGAAGAGTAAAGCAAAGAAAAGGGTTTTTGGAAAAAAGGTACCGATAAAACTTTATTCATCCGGCATAAAAATTTAACCAGTTAAATGACATAATTACTATTTTTTTAGTTTTCGAGTAGTTCCAGTTCCAGCCAAACAGGGTCTTCTCAGCAGAAGCGTACTTTGAAATTAACTTTAAAGACGTCTTCAAGGACCCGTCTAGGTGCAATAGACTTCGTCGAACGTTCTGAAAAAAGAATAAAAATTGAGTTTGCAGAAAAAACACAGTTTGATGTAAATTTAAGATTAAAAAACTCTAATGTTTTTTTAAGTATAAGATAGATTGTAGCTGTAGTTAACGTACTTAAATTCCATAAATTGTTGCTTCTTAAAAAAACATTGATTTGTGGATATAGGTATAGAAATTTTTTGATCTTAATCTTACTTGTCTTGTTGTTCTTATAAACTGTCTATTGTTTTATGCGTTTCCTCAAAGCATCGTGGGCCCTAGTGCCTGTGGGCCTAGGACACTGCCTACGGACTGCGACTGCCTACGGACTTTGCCTTACCATAGGGCCTTATCATACGCCACTTATGAGTCTATTCGGATAAGTGTTTTCACACAAATAGCCGTCCCTTGGGCAAGATTATTGTTAAATATTAGAATGTTATAGTTTACTCAACTCAAATCTGTAACATAAATCAGATAATAAATGATTTATTTAAAAAAAGTGTACTCAAATTTTTTCCTGTGCAATTTTTGACCCTATACAACCTAGATTCTTGATCACTGGAAACGAGATGCTCGGGCTGACTACGTTTATATCATTATCGGTGATATTCATAATAGAGTAGGTATAGATTACTCAGCGTTTTTATAAAAAAATAAATTTGCTCTATTTTTTAAATTCTTAAAATTACAAAAAAAATGCAGATAGAACTCTTTTATTTCAAGGTAACAACAAGTTAGTTCGGTTAAATTGTCTCATTTCTAGTGATCAAAATAACTATTATATTAAATTTTATAACACACACGACTATTCCACTATTCCACGAGAAATTATAGATCAAATCCATCGTTTATATCTTGATAAATTTTTTATTCTTTTACTACCAATTTGAAAAAAGTTTTTACATTTTTCACACATTAACCTCAAACCATTCATCTATTTTTAATTCATTATCTATTCATTAATTTTTGAAAAAAATTACTAATTTTTTCAAATGTTTGTTACTTTGGAAAAAATTGCGAGCTATCTTTATTATTTTCTTCCACAATTTGTGTTTTTAAATAAACTTTAAGAGAAAAAGTAGCAAAAAAATATCATTGTTTATTTATAACAAATATTTTTTAACTTTTTAAAATAAAATTTCATTTTTGATTCTGTACGTGCCGATAATTTTTTTAATTTTTTTTGACAAAAACTATTTTTTATTCGATTTTTAAGACTAAGCTCATCTTGAGTAATAATAATAATTAATTTATACTACATTATAATATTAAAAAATCATTGTTTTTAAAAATATTGTGCGAAAAATAAAATAGTGGAGAAAGAATAAAAGTGCTAATAAGAAAGATTTTTTTAATTCTTTATCTTTATAGATAATTCTTTTGTATACTTCCCTGACAAAAACTACTATTTATTACTCTACGTACATAAAGATTCAAAAGTTTTGCATCGCTTCATTTGTTGTGTATTGGAGGAAATTATCGCGAAAAAATTAACTAATGATTTATGAATATCTTTTTTAATTATAGGAAAAATTTTGAACATGTTTTTTTTCTTCTGAAGTTATTTTTGCCATAAAAAATTATTCAAAACAAAACGGACATTTGAAACTTATAAAATAAAATTAAAAAATAATTACTGCAGTTATACAAGATAATCTTTTTTTTTTCAAAACTGTAGTATGTTTATTTATTGTCTGATTTTAAGTTACGTAGGTATTAAAAAATGCCTATAAAAAAATATATGCAGTTAGAAAGTTGTCTTTGAGACTGTTTAAAAAACAAAATTTAAGTGGTTAATAAACAAAGTGCTACGGCATTTATTTTTTAAAAACATCGCTTGTATAATCATGACTGTATTTTATAATATTATTAGAAAATAACTAAAAATGCAGTTTTTTATTTTAAATAATATGCTTGTGTTCTTACTCTAGTGCAAATAGCTGTAAATAGTGCTTAGTTTTTTGTATATCATGTAAGTATACAAAATTCTATTTATTAATTATGCACATTTAGCTTATTAAAACGTAATCTTTTGTGAGTAATTGTATTTTCTACGAATAAGTATAAAGACAAAAGTAGAATCTAAAAATTTTTGGGCAATAATTTCATATCCAAAATTTACAAAAAATCTTTGAAATAAAAAGTTTGACATTACATCATTATTAAATTTTCAGGAATAAATAATTGTCTTTCATAACCTTCTATCAACAGTTATGTTTTAAACCACTAAAAGAGAATGTTTAGGTATAAATGCCAGATCGGCTTTGCATTTCGAAGAAGGTAATAAACCCTAAATATTTAACAGGTAGCTGGATTATTTCAAATGTACTTTAAAATGCCAAAAACAAACTAATGTTAAGACAAACATGTAGGTAAATTATTATTTTTTCTTTTAGGGTTAGTATCAAATATCATAAGAAATCCTAATTTTGTTAATTGTTAGTAAAAATTATCTATGTCAGTGTTTCTCAACTGCCCATTACTTCAATAGAACAGTTTGATAATTTAGAATCAATAATAAGTTTGGTGTTAAAATATGCAAGGAATGCAAGGTATCTGCAAGAAGAGTAGGAAATTCTTTTACCTGCAATTTAAAGGACACAACCACCCCTAGAGTTCTGAGCTGAGACTTGGGACATTATTATCACGGTAAAGCTCGAGACATGAAGTCTTCTACTCTCTCTCGCGTAACTGTACTCAATCATGTAAATAGTGTAAATAGACGTTAATCAAGAAACCCCCGAATTTTATTTTACTCCCCAATCTAATGAAGATACAGTCCACAACATTTGAAAAACAAGAAAAACAGTGAAAACATGGTTAGTTAATTTTTTAAATCCTTTTTTATGATTTCCAATTGTTATTTGTTTACAGATTGATCATCTTTTGTTTTATGGAGGGATCAATCAACACAAAAGTATTTATCTCTAATTGAATAAGCTAATAAAATATGAAGTTCTATTACAATTTTCTCTATGTGGAAAAACAAACAAAAGAACATTTTCCAATACATCTTTATATAAATGCATAGTTGGTGAGTACCAAATGTATAATTAAAAACTTGTTGTTTGATGATAATATTATTTTATTTTCTTGTAGGGGTCGTTACCAGAAAATTTCCTAAAACACTACTTCAAGAAATTAATAAGAGTATTGGGCAATATTTAATGTGCAGACCAGAAAGGTTAAAGAAAAAGTTAAAAAAATTAAAAACAAACTAAATTATTTGTAAATATAATATGTATAAATATTTTGTTACTTTTAATAAATATCATAACGTAAACGTATGCATTTATGCAATGTGTATTATTTAATAAATTACAAAAAAATGAAAAAAAGGTTATATAACCACAATATAAGCGAGGTATGTCGGCGGTTATATAACTACAATATAACCACGCTTATATAACGGCAAGATAACAAAATATAACCGAGATATAACTGCTGTTATGTAACCACAATATAACCACGCTTATATACCGGTTAGATAACGAAATATAACCGAGATATAACTGCTGTTATATAACCACGGATATATATATCGGTTATATAACATTTCCATTTGAATCTAACTCGGGTTATATAACGGTTAGCTAAAAAAAGCGTCACATCTTGGACCTAGCGGTTATATTGAATGGTTATATAGCCGTTATATAAGTGTGCTACTAGGGTAATAGAGAGTATTTCCGGCTCTTGCATAAATACACGCTTGTAAGGCAGATAAGTGTTCCTTAGAAAGATTTTGCCATTCCTTCCTTGCCGCAATGACGAGCTCCGGGATTGTTTAAGAAGAATTTCTTCTAGAGCCAACTCCTCTGGAAAGCATATCCCAAACCTGTCCTATCTGATTCATGTTAACAGACATTGCAGTCCAGGTCAAGCGGGTGATTTTCTCACTCTCAAGGTACTCATTCACTGCTGCAGTCCGGTGAGATTGAAGATTGTCATCTATGAAGTCAAAAGTTTCACCAACAGCCCCTCTCCAAAGTCGCACATGGGAGTGGAGAACAGTTGTAATGTACATAGCTCCAGTCATTGTGCCCTCCACGTGCACTAAGTGCGTTCGCCCGTCTGTCATAATGCCTGCCCAAAACATAGCACTTCTTTCTTGGAAGGCAGGCATGGGGTGAACATGAGCAAGTTGGCTCTCTCCACACACAAATTTGACGATTATCACAATTCTAGTCTCATTTGAAAATAAGACAGAATGCCAGAATTCATCAAGTAAACGAATGTGTTCTTCAGCCTATTGTAGTCGACAAACTCGGTGCTAGTGTTGTAGCCTTGTAACCCTGACTGAATAATGTATCTTCGAAGTGTAGAGGCAAAAATGTTAACTTCAAGTGCATGTCGCATCTCTCTTCGCAGTTGTAGCAATGACATGGTGGGATTTCTTCGCATGGTTAACGTTATAAAACGATTCGATTCTGCTGACAATTAGTGGTCTTCCTTCTACCACTTTGTAAACAATCTCACACAGAATTGGTCGCCAAATAGCGATTCCAAATTCGAGAGACATCACTGAAACTCCAATCCTTTGAGCTACCAGCGTTGTGAGTTACTATTCTCATCCGATCAAATTTAGAAATAACGTTTAGGGGCAAGATGGCAATTTAAAACTCGAAATTATTACGACAGGCGCACAATGGAACCATGCAATAGTCGAAGAAGGACATGATAGGTTTGCGAACATAAGTGAACAAATTTTGATAAAACTTTTAGAACAATTTGGGTAATAATAAAGTCATTATTGATAACGCTTTGTCTGGTGTCCTATTTTCTATTTTTTTGATTCATAATTACAAAAGTATAATAACTTTTCAATTTTGTTTGGATATTTTAGTACAAAATCTAAGAGTTTGGAAGTTTTTATGTTACCTTCTTTTCTTAATTTTACTTTTGTCCCATATTCTTGTTCAGAATACTGTAAACTCATGGAGGCAGTTCTTCTAGACTTTTGTTTGTCTGAACAAAATGAAAAAGATTTTAAAGTACCTAACTGTCTCTTTATTTCTGTCTTCATCAGTATTATCACTAAATAAAGTTTTTAGTAAACAAAAATTTTGTTGCAACCAACTTTGATATTTTCTCAAAATCTCTCACAATTTCGATCAGCATTTTCCAATTTTTTTCATAATTTGTAACAAAATTCTTGCAATTTCAAAGTAAGATCAGATAACTTTTTGCCTTTTAACTGTTTTTTTACCACTTTTAAAATTTCCTCTTTCAAAACTTTATAGGTGCCAAGTCCACGTTGTGAATTTCGCACAATTACAATGATACAAAACTTTTGAATCTATTTGTATTTTAAAATTTTAAATTGTTCTTGGAACTTAATTGTTCTATTTCATTTGAAGTGTAGATATAAAATTTAAGATAGAATAAATAAATTACACAAAAACTATTTAAAAGAGGGGAAATTTTGGGGTCTGAAAAATGAAAACTTATTCCAATGGGTATTAAAAGAACAGAAAATTTTAAAACAATTGCACATTTTGGTGTGCTAATTTGGCGTGGCACGCCTCATACACTTTAATTCCACAATTCATTCAACTTTCGTTTGATTTTCAAGAAACACATTTTGTTGTAATGAACTTTTATTGAAAAAAAAGTTATATATATATATATTACAGAAAGTTAACATTTTTAAAGCTTTTAAATATCTGATATCAAAGATATATTTAAATAAAATAATATCACATCTGTGCTGATTCCAAAGGCTGAATAGAATCAAACAATAGTTTAACGACACCCCCAGCCATTTTGCTCCCGTAATGCCCTTTCCAGAACTGTAAATCTCTTCCTTCATGTTGGAATACAATTCTGTTTACTCCTGAAGGGTAGTCCTTGATGACCATCTCAATCTATAAATTTTTAAGTATTTTTATATTTTGTGTTCACATCTTAAACTTACTTTCTGCCATGTAGAACCTGCCCATTGCTCTATTCTCATCTCCCTTCCTTCCACATGCATAGGCTCCTGAACTTCTATCTCATCATCACTACTGTCGTCCTGAATTACCTTAACTCTGCCCTTTACCGGTTCATCTCTTCCATACAATTTACAAAATAAATTATAAGAACAGCCACAATCAAATCGAGCAGCCATCCACTCACTAACATAAATGTGGGGTCTATATTTCATAAAAATAAGTTGTAATAGTCTGTTCCTTCTAAATGAGATTTCTTGAAACTTATTACATTCGTAGTAAGAGGTGGCAAAACAGCTAGTTTTTCCATTAAATTCGGGAACATCACTTGGAAGTGGATCTGAACTTTGTGGGGGATCCTCAATTCTAAATCCATCGCCATAATTCATCACTATTTTCCAATGATCAAACTGGTTTTGTCCATTGCCGTTTTTGATCAAATTCTTATCAAAATAATCACTGGTAATGTAAGAATAATACACATACCAAGGCAGTTTTTTTGGTCGTCGATTGTACTCCCTTGAATAGATTTCTGACCAGAATGCATCCGACTTTATAATATTACACCATTTTTTGCAAACCAAAGTTGTATTCAAAATCTTTTTTGGAGGGATATAGCTTAGAATAATCGATACAATTTCTTCAGGCATGTAGACGTCATTGAAATACAAGCCATTATGTGAGTCTTCAATGAGGAAACTTTCATGGAATGTAAAGCTTTCTACAGGTTCGAATCGATTCAGTTCTTGACTAGACTGAGGCTCTTCAAGTGTCACCATTTTTCGAAAATTATTTCCCATTTAAATCGTACCTGTCAAGAATAAAAATAAAATAAAAAAGGACACTTATGTACTTGATTTTGTAGAGAAATTAAAACACACAGGGAACAGTTTTCAACCTTGAATGAATCATTTTTAAAAAATAAAACTGCCGTTTACCGGCAAGGACTGACAGTTAAAAAAAATTTTCTCACCTAAGCGGAATTATCAGGTTTTTGCCGTATTTACTTGTATAACTCATTAAAATAATAAATTAATCCAATATTTATTTATTTCTTATAGTTTCTAAGAAACCTCTCACTCTGACAGTTACTTAACCTCACATTCGTTTAGGAATGTATGCAACCTGCAAAACCCCAACACCCAGCAGCTCTGAAGGACAAACAAACTGATGTTGGGTGAAATTACAAGAATCCACCACCCAACCACTCTGTCTGGTGGACAATGACAATGCAGGGCCGGACTATAGTTGTTAGCGCTCCTAGGCTAATCTTACTTTGCGCCCCCCCTCTTTTTTTCCTAAAAACTATTTTATAGGATAGAAAGTGCCGCTTTTTTTATTTTATATAATTTATACTTAATTGTTTTTAAGTAAAAAAGTAAACACAAGTATTTATTAAATTAAAAAATTAGAAAATTACAAATATAAATATTTAAATTTAATTTTCCGACACTTCATAGAAGCAAATTTTTTATGACTTTATCAAAATTACAATTTTTAACCAAATCTGACTGAAAAGCCAAAAGTAAAAGATATATCAGTTTCTCCTGCCTTACTAGATTTCTAAGAAAATTTTTATACGGTTAAGTGTCGAAAATGATCTTGCTCCCGAACAATTTGTTAAAGAAATGCATAAAAAAATTTGCAGCGCCACATCAACATTAGGAAATGTTGACATAACTTTGTTGTTCCGAATTAATTTAAGCATTTAGTCCACACTTAGACTAGTTTATATATTCTTCAAAAAATATTTAAACTGTACCTTCACATTCTTAAAAAAAATATATCATCTACATCATTCGAAAAAAGTTTTGCCTAACATTTTTTAGAAAATATTAAAAGACTCACTCAAACTTTATATTATTCAATTTAAGCAATTTGTTTTTCAATTAACACAAAATTTTCAAGCACTTTATCGCATTAAATCTAAATACGGACTGAGCAAAAAACAAATATAATTTCTTATTTTTTTAGAACTTTGTTACAGATAATACATGCCTAATAAGTGTAAGCATTAATAAATAAATTCTAGTTATATTTTTACGATTTATTTTGGAAGGTTTATACTGTAGCTCGAATTGTGTGTAAATAATACAATTTAGTACTTCTCAGTAACTGACATCGCCAGTATATGTTTTCAATAATTTTGTGAATTCTACAGAATGTTGTTGTTATCATATTTTTATTAAAGTCTGTCTCATAGACTTATCCCCTTCTGTAATCAAATTATTAGAGTATGCCTCTATCTACAACGTATAGCTTCGTGTGAATTTGACATTTGACAAAACACAAACGAAACATTTAAATAACAAAAATATTGTAATTTTGGAAATTAAATTTCAGAAAACATTGTTGCTGCAACAGAACTCAGTACAAAAAATTATACCTAAAATTAGAAGTTAGAAAGAAAGACAGATGATAGAAAAGTGTGATATTCTTAATACAATACGTTTTATGTTCGTTGAATTTTATGCCATTATGTAATAAGAGATAGCAATAAGAACGTAAACCTTTAGAATAAAACTTGCGTTGAAAGGTTTTATTACCAAAAGGGATAAGACTGTGAGTAGTGAAGACAGTATCGGACAAAAAAAGTATATCGATATATCGATACAACTTCTACAGAAAACCTCGATACATCGATACTTATCCATGTGTGCTTTAGATAAAGATTTTCATTGTTTAAATTAGTTTATTAAACATTTAATATAAAAAAACCACAAAAACTTAAAAAAAATAAAACTCTGCAATAAAAAACCTTAGATAAAATTAAAAAAGGAAACTTTGAAAACATTAAACAAAATAAAAATTCTGAAAAAATAGAAAATAGCGCTGAAGGCTTGACAAGTAAGTATAAGATAAGTGAACACAATTCTGTAAAATCATGTTGTACCATTTGCCAACAATTTTGGAGAAGGATTCATATTACAAGATAATTGTTGAATTCATTCTTCAAGAGCATGAAGTCCGGGTAGTGGAATGGCCTGCTATGGGCCTAGACCTTAATCCCATTGAGCACGCCTGGGATATGCTTAACGAACGTGTTAGGGAGCGTTCTGCGGCACCTATCAACTTAGAAGAGTTGGCTGAAGCTAGTGGAAGAATAGCAAAATATACCACAAGATTTGATAAGAACGTTCGAAATATGCCTCGACGATGTCAGAGTGTAATCGACTCCCATGAAGGACATACACGTTACTAGACTACTGGACAGTTAATAACCTTAGTTAAATTAATGTTTTTAAATATTGAGTTTACTGGACCCACATTATATTTTTGGTAGTGCTTTGAAACTTTTATTTTTGTTAAAGCCAACAGCTTAGTTAAAAATACTTGTTTTGTTACATTTTATTAAGTAGACATTAATGTACACATACCAGAAAAGTCTAGGGATATTGCTTAATATGTCACTTTAATCAGTTTACATATTTTTTTCTATTGTTAATAGATATTTTTTAAATATCTACATACTAATTTACTTTCCCTAAAGCAGTTTTTACAATTATTTTGTCGTCTGTACGTTATTTATCGCGTTTTACAGAGAGTATCATTACTTGACAAAAAGTTGCACATATACTGAGTCCTGGTAAACAGGGTAAAATTATGAGAATTTATGTTTTATTTGCTTTATTCGTTTCAAATAAGTGTAGAAACATCATGGCATAATAGCTATTTATTATACAAGTGTCTTATAAGGCAAATAAGTCACGAAAGAAATGTTTAGCCACGAGAGCTTGCTTGAGTAACCTAATTTTTTTTAAGTGACTTATTTGCTGTTAAGACATAAGTACAATACATAGTTTTATTCAACAACTCTCTCTGTATGAGTTCTTAAAAAATTATCAAATCCCAAAAATTTTATATCTACAAAGATTAGTAGTCTATGATTTGGTTGCCACGTTGTTGTTGACAACAAAATTGATATTTGAGAAAAATTTTGCAAACAAACTGTTTCGGCGCTTGTAACATTGTTGGAAATGAAAAGAAGTAGTTTCCTTCCTGAAAAAATTGCGAAAGATGTTGAAGAGTCACATCGAGTTTTCTACCCAAGAAATCCAGAGACGCTTATTACAAAGAATTGAGTGAGTTCAATAACTGGAAACAGGAAAACGATGTTTGTGGGGTAAGCGAAGACGTGCTGTTGGGTTATTTCTTCAACGCCAAAAAAAGATTCGCAGCCTTTTCAATGTGGACGAAATACAGCATGCGTCAACAAAACCATCCTTAGCTTTAAGTTTGTATAATATACCTACATAAATGTGTAAATAGAGACTGAAAATAGACATCAACACAGAAAGCACCTAGTTTTTCTTCAACTTCTGGTCTTTCGATTAACAGATTTATTCTCACCTTTCGGTGGAACAATCATGGTGTAGGGAGGAATACAAACTGGCCGAAGAACTGACCTCGTTTAGATTGAACCTCTCTAAAGGATAGGGATCTTATTCTCCACCCTGTTGTGTTGCCGTATGCTGAAAACTGCGTAGAAAATCTTGTATTTATGCATGATAATGCTCGAGCACACACTGCTCAAGTGGTGCATAAATTTTTGGAGGAGCACGAAATTTCTGTTTTGGTGCGGCCAGCGCAATCGCCCGATATTGAACACTTGGGGTGTGCTCCAAAGAAGAGTTCAACATATGGGATTGCCGCGAGAAAATCAACAGTTACTTGTAGCTTTAAACGCGGCGTGGCTAAAAATCCTTCAAGAAGATCCGTATTGAAATAGCGCTAGTGAAAATGGCGCTTTATAAAAAAGCGCGTTTTAAAAGAGCGTCGATTCTTAAAAGCGCGTAATAAAATAGCGTGTATTAAAACTGCGTTGTAATAAAAAAGCCCGTGTAACAAAATAGCGCCAAATTAAATTAGCGACTGTAACAAAACAGTAGAAGGCGAAGTCCACTACCAGGCAAACAATAAGGAACATATAAAAAAGCGGTTAGCAGCGTTAGCCCGAGAATTGACTTAAAATCAAAGATGTTTTTAGCAGATATAGAAAGCGAAGTCTTCTACTGTCAAAAAAAAAAACTTATAAAAAGGCGGTCAGCAGCGTTAGCCAGAGGACTGATTTAAAATCGACGATGTTTTTGGAAGGTATTGTTAGCGACACTATCTACTAGGGTACTAGGCAAAAAAGGAATAATTAACTGTTTTAAACGCTTTTTTCCTAATGCTCGCTCATTTGTTACGCGCTATATTATTACAGCGCTATTACAACTGCGCTATTTTATCACGCGCCATTTTCATTTGCGCTATTTCAATGCGGAGCCGTAATTAATAATGCAGGAGATCACTTAATTTATTAATTTTTTATAATGTTTACAAAGACAGTTTTTAAAAAAAAATATAATATTTTTTTAGTATTATTTATATTTTATGATATGTTTAGTGTATATTACTTGTTTTTTTGTAAAATTAAATAAATTTATAGTAACAAACCCCAATTTATTTAAAAGCATTTTAAACTCATATTATTCAGAAAAATTGTCAATATCCCTAGACTTTTCTGGTGTGTGTATTATAAAAACATATTAGAATTTTTATTTTGTTATTTAGGCAAATAAAACGAAGCTTTTAAAGAAGTATTCCTATAATTTTTTGATCAGTTTAATTATTGTTTACAGTTTATGTTTTACATTTAATTAATAAAAAGGGTGCCTATAAATGAATATCCCATCCAGAGTGCTTTAAATTTTGAAAACACAATTAAAATTCAATGAAAACAAAAGAATTTACAAGCTATTTGATGGAATATTTATTTATAGCTACCCGATACATTTAGTATACAATTGTTTTTAAACAATTTGATGTGTTTTTACTTAAGTTTTTGTACTTATTGCACACTTTCTTAGCTTTTGTGGAGCAGTTTATGTTTATTTGAATTTAGTTTTATTATTATTTATATTTTTAAAGTTTGTTAAAAATTTACTTTGCACATACAGAGTGACATAAAAGTATGGAATAAAATTCATATCATTTAAAATAATGTTTTTTTAGAAAAACACTGAGACAGGTCGATTTTATTTTTTTATTGCGCACGTTTTTCACTTGTTTCCAAATTTTTTTGACCAACTGGTTTTTTGCTGTGACGTAATCGATATTTTTTTTAAATAGCAACCCTTATTTTTGGTGTTGAATATTGAAACTACTTTTTTTGCGTATAAGACATTTGTAGTGTCTAAAATAAAAACTTTAATGCCCGGTTGCACAAACATTCTTCAAAATTGATGGCTTGTTAACCTGTTATTAACGTATTTTTAGCCAATCAGAGCACGATATTTTCATTTAATCAAGGTTTAATGGTCCGTCAAGTTTGATTGACGTTTGTGCAACCGAGGGTAAGTAATTTAACCAATTTAAATATATTATTGATTTTTTTAAAATAGACACAATTTTTAACAGAATTACTGAACTAAATGTTTAAATTGACGTTCTTCTGTGTTTTGGCAATAACACAACTAATTTTCAAACTATGTTAGCACATTATTTCTCATTTTTTTGACTAATTAAGCGGTACTGATTTGTAATTCTTTCTCTTAAATTATTGATTTTTTTGCAAATATTTTTGATTTTAAGTACCCTTTTAGAAAAGCGGTTAAAACATCATCTAAATAATCTCTGACACCATGAGAGTAGTGTGAAGGTGCACCGTCTTGTTTAAACCATACATTAGTTGGTGGTATGTCCAAATCCTTTTTATTGGCAAAAGTTTCGCTAATGCTGGTACTAACGTGTCGCAAATACATCCAAACATGTACTCTTGTCTAATCAATGAGACGTCAAAAAAATACGGTCTTAAAATGTAATTAGCTCAAAAAAAAAACACAACTGCCATTTGGGTCGATAGAAAATTCGCACTGGATGAGAGAAACCAATACTTGTTACAACATCCACAAAAATTGAATGTTTAGTGTGGTTTTGTCAAATCACATTTTAGGATTTTAAGACATCAATGATGTGAGAGAAAAAATTACAAATCAGTACCGCTTAATTAGTAAAAAAATGAGATATAATGTGCTAACGGAGTTCGAAAATTAGTTGTATTATTTTTATTACTAAGAAACGGAAGAACGTTAATTTGAACATTTAGTTCAGTAATTCTGTTAAAAATTGTGTCTATTTTAAAAAATTCAATAAAATATTTGAATTGGTTAAATTACTTAAAGTTTTTGTTTTAGACCCTACAAATGTCTTGTACGCAAAAAAAAGTAGTTTCAATATTCAACACTAAAAATAGAGGTTGCTATTTAAAAAAAAAATATTGATTACGTCACAGAAAAAAACCAGTTGGCCAAAAAAATTTGGAAACAAGTGAAAAACGTGCGCAATAAAAAAATAAAATCGACCTGTCTTGGTGTTTTTCTAAAAAACATTAACTTAGAAAATATAAATTTTATTCCATACTTTTATGTCACTTTGTATATATATTTTTTTTCTTTGAGTTTTGTTTAGCAATTTGGAAACATTTTTCGTAATTTACAATTTTGATATAAATGGTATCATTGGGATAGTGCGAATTCGCATAATTTTTTGATACTAATTGCAAAAAAATAATATTTGATTTGTTTGTGTGTTATTTGATTTTTAAATTTTATATGATATATCTATAGATCCATTTTATTAATACACTTCACATTTTGGATAAGTATGTTTTCCGATTTCTACAATTATTCTCTGTTACTCTATTAGATGGTACTCGTAGGTAGGCAACCCGGAAAGATAAGTTGTATTAAGAGTTGTCTATTTTACAGTTTTACACCGCATGTTTTTCACAAAAACATAACCTCACTTGTCAAAAAATGTCGAATTTTGAAATCAAAGCTCTAGAGGCTGAAATTGCTGTTATAGAAGCCACACTACAAGAGAAAAAAAATAAACTTCAAGAACTAAAATCAAAAGTTGGTAATTTATAATAGAAAAAATTAAATTTTACAAATAAATTTCCAGGATGGACCTTGCCCCTATTCTCAGATTTTGTCTTCAGATGAGATTGTGAGGTATAGTCGACAAATGCTAACAATGCGCCCAATAGGCACATCAAATCAAATAAAACTTAAACAAAGTAAAGTTTTGGTTGTTGGGGCTGGAGGTTTGGGTTGTCCTGCCTCGTTATATCTCGCTGCCGCAGGAGTTGGTAATAGCTAATAAAACATTGGCACAAAGTAAAAATTTCAAAAATTTGTCCCGTTTTAGGAGAGATACACATTGCGGACTATGATGAGGTAGAATTATCCAATTTGCACAGGCAAATTTTACATTATGAGACTGATGTGGGGCTGCCAAAAGTCGAGTCAGTAGCACATAAGTTAAAAAGGTTTGTTTAGTTTGGTTTTTTTATTTTTTTAAGAAGCTTCGCCACCCAAATCTATTACACGACGTTTCAGCCTACCTTCTCTATATAAAGGGATCCGGATGTAAGAATTTTTTTAAATTAAACTTGTAAAAACGGATTTTGGAAGAAAACGTTTATAATACAAATAATACAATGCACAAATAATATGTACACTACGAGAATACAAAGTAAATATTTTTAATTGTTAAAAACAATCAATAAAAATAAAATAACAAAACCCAACAAAAACTATCAGAGGTTTCAAAATCGTGCTTTTCATAAAAATTCAATTTTTGGACGCATACAGATATTTTGTGAGTAAAATTTCTTATATCTCGCAAAGCATGTTTCTCTTTATGTGCTTTTCAAGGGCCAAGCCGTAAAAAAATTGTTGCCTGGCTGGAGTAAACTAGGACAAAATAGTGTACAATTGAAAGCATAACCAGTAGCTCTTTGGTGTTTTTCTATATCCACTTTTGACACAAACTGATGGGTCTTGACTACTTGAACAATGTAGTTTCCTGAATTATTCTGGCAAACTATATCTTTGAAAGACTCAGTCATAATTATGGGTATCTTTCTGATATTTAGCTCAAAATTTTCGTATGGTTTCAATCATTTCATGGATAACAGGAGAGAAACTTTTTCCAAAGTTTCCTATTAAATAACATCTTTAACAGAAAGAAGCTTTCTGAAAAGTTCTGTTTTGATTTTTAGGCCATTGTTTTTAGCCTAATTTGGAAAGTGGACTTGAAGTATTGAAAAAACCGTCATGGGTTCGCCATTTGGTTAATTTGTTTTGCTACAAATTTGGATTAATACTGTTAATAAAAATTTAGAATTTAGGCCAATTAGAAGGCTTTTTCGTGACGAAAATAATACCAGAAAACAGATTATGCCATCACATTGAAGTTAGTCTGTAGTTATTTTCTGCTGTATTTCTTACTCCCAACTATTATTGGTGAATTTATTATTAACTTTTTTGCTTATAAAACTAAAACTATTTTTAAAGTTGTAGGGCTGACTCTTTGGGAAAAAGTAGTGATTTATATTTACTTTAGGTATGTAGAAAACAAGCTCTATGAGAATCTTAGTTTGGGGTCCTTTGCAATTTGAATTTTTTAAGATAGTTTATTTACAGAGGGTTTGCATGTCTCATTTATTGAATTTATTGATTTGAATTTAATTCCTTAAACTGATTTTGATGGTAGAAGTATTGTTTAACGAAATTTATAAAACATTTTTTTGCGCTAATAAAATATTGCAAAATAATGAAAAATATTTGCAAAATGAGTAAAAACAGAAAGTGGTCGAGTGGTGGGGGAAAAAATAAAATAAGGAGAGATGTTATTATATTATACCTATAGTTGTAAAAGCGAGCAACGTATGAATGTTTATATTTGATTTCTTGAGTAACTATACCAGAACCATTTTATATTTTTTTAATTACTACAGAAAAAAATAATGTCTTCTTATTTCACTTTCTTTTCACTACTAGGTCGGTTTCTATTTTCCCTTTTTTTACATATTTTTTAGTTATTTCGCAGTGTTTTAACGTGAAATGAGAATAAACATTTTGTTGAACAATACTTCTACTATAAAAATATGCTTCAGATATTAAATTTACACTATGGGGCATACAGACTTTTTTGAAAAAAACTGCCTAAAAAATTTAAATTGAAATTGTGCTAAAATTAACACTCTGATAGCGCTTATTTTTTGCTAACATCATCTTAAAGAATTTTATCCTTTTTCAGGATGGTGTATATTTGTACATGAAAATAGGATTAACATTGCGACCGAAAAACTATGAACTCAACATCGCGTAATAGATTTTGGTGGTGAGGCTTTTTTTAAGGGAATTGGCAACATGTTTAAGATATTGAGATTTTGCTATTATACAGTTATATTATTACAGCTATTATACATGAAGATAAATGCAATGATTTTTTGTTTTTCTTCTGTTATACTTTTTTCGAGAAATTCTTAAGTAAAGAGTGCTTTGTGACATTTTTTCTGTCATGCCGTTGTTACTTTAGAATATAACATAATTATGATAATAAATTAGAAGTAGTCATCAATTTTTTGTATTCCAAAAATTTGTTTCTCGGAAAACGTCTGGCGTAAAGACGTAAGGTTTTTACCAAAAACATTATTTGCTAATACACTTTTATTATATCAAAATTAGTTGTTTTAAATTATGCCAATACCTTTAGTACATTATGCTTGTGGGCAACTAAAAATATACCACGTATGTATTTTTGCTTGCATATAAGAACTGCAGTTTGTTGAGTCTGTCGCTTTATTAAACGCAACCAGTGATTCACCTTATAGAGGGTAAAACTTTGTACTCCACTGTATAGACAGTTTGCCTTTTGCCGAATCCTTTAAGACACACGCAGACAAGCTGGAATGCAGATTGTTGGCAGGAATCATAAATTATTTGAAAAAACATCTGATACTTTTGTTCATTAATCTTACAATATTCTTAGATGGCTTCTTGCAAGAAGATCGTAACAACTCGTCATATTTTTTAGTGTTATATAGTTTAACGAAAGATAAGTGGGCTGACTTTTTAAGCCGTTTCAATAAACAGAAGCATAAAAATTATTGCAGTTATCGCAAACCTCAAATAAATCATAAAACCGCTCATATAACATGATTTATGAGGGTGCACATTTGCACATTTAACAAGGACCTTGGCAGGGTTTGCTTACATTTTTTAATGGTTCCGAGAAATGAGAACCTTCATAAATCAATTTTTATGAGTGGTTTTATCGTTTATTTGAGGTTTGTGGTAACTGCAATAATTTTTATGCTTTTGTTTATTGGGACGGCTTAAAAAGTCAGCTCACTTATCTTTCGTTGAACTATACATATATAGTAGCTGAGGTGGCTCCTAATATTGTTTTAATTTAGTTTATGTTATAAGCAATATTGCTTTATTTGTTAAATCGTAGGCGCTCTTTATGCTTTTTATATTTCATTGAACCAATGAGCTAAATTAAACTAGCGGTCTCTTTGGCATTTTTTGTTTCAGAAATAGTAATGAACACGTTATGCAGGGTGACATAAAAGTATGGAATAAAATTCATATTTTCTAAGTTAATTTTTTTTTAGAAAAACGCCAAGACAGATCGATTTTATTTTATTATTACGCACGTTTTTAACTTATACCCAAAAATGGTTTTTTAAGTTGTTTATTGCTGTGACGTAATCGATAATTTTTTTAAATGGCAACCTCTATTTTTGGTGTTGAAAATTGAAACTATTTTCATTTCTCAGTATAACAGTATAACATTTTTATTAAATTTTTCATAATAAACCCAATTTTCAACAGAATTACTGAACTAAATGTTCAAATCGACGTTCTTCCGTTTCTTTGCAATAATACAACTAAATTTCAAACTCTGTTAGCACACTATTTCATATTTTTTGACTAATTAAGCTGTACTTATTTGTAATTCTTTCTCTTAAATTCTTTAAATTTTTTGATTTTGTTGTAAATACTTTTGATTTTATGTAACCTTCTCAGAAAAGCGGGCAAAACATCATCTAAATAATCTCTGACACCACGAACGTAATGTGGAGGTGCAATGTCTTGTTAAAATCATACATTAGCTGCTGGTATGTCTAGATTCTCTTTATTACAAAAAAGTTTCGTTAATGCTGGTACTAACGTGTCGCAAAGGATATCCAAATGAACTTGTCCAGTCAAAGAGACGTCAAAAAAATACGGTTCTAATATGTGATCTGACAAACCCACATCAACCATTCAATTTTTGTGGATGCTGAGTATGGGTTTCTCTCATCCAGTGTGAAGTTTCTATCGACCCATATGGGCCATTAAGTCTTTTTAGCGGAATTAAGAGAAATAATTACAAATCAGTGCCGCTTAATTAGTCATAAAATGATAAATAATGTCCTAACAGAGTTCGAAAAGTTGGTTTTATTATTGCCAGGAAATAAAACGACGTCAATTTGAACATTCAATTCAGTAATTCTGTTAAAAATTGCGTCTATTTGAAAAATTTAATAAAATATTTAAATTGGTTAAATTACTTAAAGTGTTTATTTTAGACCCTACTGTTATACACAGACAAAAAGTAGTTTCGATTTTCAACATCAAAAACAGGGGTTGCTATTAAAAAAAAATGATTACGTCACAGCATAAAACTGGTTGGCAAAATAAATTTGGAAATAAGTGAAAAATGTGCGCAGTAATAAAAAATACGTCTTTTTTATTTCATACTTTTACGTCATCTTGTATTTCACAGTGTAGGCCATTTGAAAGGTTGAATACGCAATGTTTGCTAGTACTGTATTACTGGTTCGATTTGCTTTGAACAGACTCTTTTAATATATTTTTTTAATTTTTAGCCTTAACCACAATATTAAAATCATTCCTCTGCCTCTCCTCGTTACAAGTTCCATTAACGAAATTGTCAAAAAAAATAAATACAACGTCGTCTTAGATTGTACTGATAATGCCCCTACTCGATATTTACTAAATGATATTTGCGTAATTAACAACATTCCACTTGTGTCTGGTAGTGCTCTTCTAGTAGAAGGTCAATTGACCGTTTACCATTACGAAGACGGTCCTTGTTACCGTTGCATATTTCCACAACCACCACCACCTCATACAGTTACAAACTGTGGTGATGGTGGTGTTCTTGGACCAGGTAATGTTATTCTCCCTAAAGCACATCAATTTTAGAATTTTATTTTTTAGTTTGTGGCGTCATTGGCGTTTTACAAGCACTCGAAACTATTAAAATTCTCATACGATCGGGAGGAGTTTTAGCAGGTCGTTTGTTGATTTTTGATGGATATGAGACAAAGTTTCGCAATGTAATATTAAGGAAAAAAGTCTTAAATTGTGACGTTTGTGGGGATAATCCGAAAATTACAGCACCAGTTGATTACGAGCAGTTTTGTGGGTCTAAGGCTCACGATAAGGTGCGGTTTCATGCCGTAATTGTAAAAATTAAGGATTTGTTTTAGGTGGTTAATATCGACATTTTAAATGAGGAGGAAAATGTCGCGGTTGACAAACTTGAGAGCATTTTGAATGGAAACAATATTGTGATTGATGTACGACCAGTACTTGAGTTTGAGATGTGCAGCTTGCCAAATACGGTAAATTTACCGTATTCGATGATTCTAAATAAGAAAAATTCAAATGAGTTGGAAGAGGCCATAAAGAGGGCAAGTGAGGGGAATAAAAATGGTATTTATAAGAATTAAATGTGTTTTTTTGTAATTTTTGTATTTTAGTGTATTTGGTATGTCGGCGAGGGAATGATTCTCAGAGGGCTCTAAGTTATCTCAAAGAGAATTTTGCAAATGCCTCTGTAAAGTTTTTTAATATAAAAGGTGGACTTCATGCTTATTCCAAATTGGTTGATTCTAAATTTCCTTTATATTGATTTGTTTATAAATAAAATTTGTTTTCTTACTGTTAAGCTTTGTGTTTTATTTTTTTACAAAAATTGCTTGTTAACCCTGGTAAACCTTGGTTACCATGGTAGAAAATTAAACGCCCGTGGGCGTAACGTAATTTATTTTATTTTAGAACCATAATCTACTTTATACGCCCGCAAATCAGGGCCTAGGTAATCTTTATTTGCCCCTCGTGCTGTCTTAAGTCGGGCTTTAAACATTTCCTCGTGCCATAATACCCTTGATTACGCCCTTAATACATAAATAACTATTTTGTAGCACTGAATTTTTTAAAGTTGCTACGCTACAATAACAAATAAATAATTGTACAGTCGTCGAGTCGTCTAGCCGTCGAATAAACGTCTTCAATTTTGTAAACGTCACTTTTTACATTAAATAACAATTATTATGACAAATCATCATTTATTTCAAAAACTGTTAAACACTACAAACCTGTTGTAACATTTCTCTAAAATACATGTTTTCACACACGTTTTTATTTTGGAAAGTCGCAAAACAGAAAATAACAACATATCATATCCTGGCAACGACAGCCAATTAATCTAGATTTTTCAGTTTAAAAAAAAAACCGGAATTTTGAATATTCTTTTGATTTGAAAAATTTAAAAGATCCAAAATAAAATAAGACGTTATATGTACCACGGGCGTAATCGTCACTAATGGCCCTCGAGAAATTAAAAGCCTTCCTACGTCGGGCTTTAAACATTCCCTCGTGCCATAATCCCCTTGATTACGTCCTTAATACATAAATAACTATTATACGCCCGTTGCTTTACAAGACGGGAATAATATCATTGTCAAGCTCGTACTTGTCAATTCTGATAACTGTCCTTAATTTTTTTACAAATAATAAAAATTAAAGTCAAACTAACAAGTTTAATTAAACAAAATTTTTAGCCAGTGGCAGAGCGCTTCAGACTATCTCATCATCAGTGCCTGAATAATAACGTAAAAAGGAAAATTATATAAAAAGTTAGAAAATGTTAGAAAAAAAATCTTTTTTTAATGTATTTAAAAATTAAACATTCTGTCACCTTCTGATCATATTTTATGTGACAGTTTTAAAATAAAAAATGTCAAAATTTGTGTGGATAAAAGATGGCAAGATACAAGTAAACGCTACTTATACCCACAATAAAAACAGCTACTATAACAAGTCGTCAAAAAAGTAAAATTTTAGTATTTTTCGTAATTTTCCAGTTTTTACAAAAACAAATTTAAATGAATTTTGTTATCATGCCAATAGTGTTTTTAAATGTTTTCATCTCACTAGTGACATATTCAACATTTTACTTATCTAAAATGATCATAGGTATGGTCTTTTTATATAGAAGCATTGTATAAAATAATTTATAAGTAAACAAAAATAAATAAAAGAAGAAATTGAGAACAAATGAACAAAAAATAAACTATGTTGAATAGATAGGTATATACTAAACTAATTTTTTTTTGAGTACATTAGTAAATAACTGCGCTATGCTACGCATCTCGGGTGGATCATCTTAGATCTCAAGGGCCATAAGCATAACTTTTCGTAGTCGAGAACGCAGCTTGCAAAACTGACGGCCAAAACCCAGGTTTCCTAAGCGTTTAAGATCAAGAAAAGTGTTTAGGGTCTCGAGGTTTATATACTATTTTTTCAACTACCTAAATACCTAAAAAAACAAGAGGGCTTTAATCTGCTTATGGCCTGCGCTTACCACTATAGTTTTTTCTTATTGTTCTAGGATCTGTGTTTATCGAATGGTAATGATAATTTATTAATGGTAAATGTTTTTGGTGGTTAAAAAATAGGTATGCTTTACAGTTAAGCACAGAAAACTGTTATATAAAACAAGCCAATGTCAAAACTGTGCATGTATATTGACTCATTAAATGTTTCTAGGATTCCTTCAGGATTTTTTAGTACTTTTTTTAGGATTTCTAAAGATTTCTTAGTACTTAGGTGAGGACCAAGTTTTGCTATTGACAATTAGGCAGGATCTACTGACGAACTGACAACATAATCCGCTGATGTCGAAGTAAACTCGTCAACTAGTATTTAGTTTAATATACAACAATTATTTCAGACCACTTTGCTTATTTTTTTTACAAAATAATGGTTATACATTGCGTCCTATGAGAACTGATTGGTGGGGTTATGCGTTTTACATGCTTCACAATTTTTTAGTCCAATCTGCTTTTACTGGGCGAGCTGTATCTTGTCAGGATAATAATAAAAAAGAGGGTAAAGTGGAGAATATAGTTGGATAAATTATTTTACAATACAAAATTGAAGGAATAGGATAGTATTCAGGGATAACGCAGTTAGAAACGCTATAAAAATGAGGTGGGTTTGAATTTATAGTTAATTATGAACATAACTGCGGACTGGGTGTTTAATTCAACATTTATGAAGCATAAATGACGTACTTATATAACAATATACAGAAATTATTTGTTAATAAAGATATTTTATTTTATTTTGTAACTGTAATTATGTTTATACGCTCTCAAATCAAGGGCGGATACAAAGGGGGAGCAGAAATACGATTTTTTAATTTCGGAAAACGTCAAACGGCAATGACAACATTATGGGATCCAAGCAACGGCGAAATAGCGGACTATTTTTGTACCGATTTTTATGGTTTTTGATAAATTGGCTGAAATTTTGTATCTATTTTTGATTTCAAGAACTAAAACAGTCTAAAATAAAACAAAACGTTGCAAAACGTATCACCGGCATAATCGTCTCGAATGGCCCTCCGTTGTACGTTGGGCTTTAAAAATTTTCTCGTGCCATAATCTTTTTGATTATGCCTTTAATACTTTAACAGGTACTGCTCAAAACGAATTAGGGATCACTTAAAATTACACAATTGTTGTAGCACTTTTTTTAACTTAAATATAATATATTCAGTCACATAATACATAAAGTAATTATTACTTTGTCTTTGCAGTCATAAAAATAATCAGCAATGTAAAAAAAAATATTTATAGCATTTAAGGAAATTAAGCAAATTATATTCAAATACAAGCTGTTGGTATTTTAGTATCAAGTATGTCTTTCTCGTGCTTGTACCTATTTCGTATTGTAACTGACAAGGCATCCTGCTTATTAGGTCGTGGCTTGAAAACCAGAGGGTTCCAAGCGACATTTTCTAAAAATTTGGCTACATAGAAATTAAAGTTATAGGATTAAATAGTTTTAGTATTTTTTTAAAACGAAGTAAACTATGAATTGGAGGTATTATAACAGGGATTTAGCAAGCACGGTACAAAAGTTCAGCTTCATCTATTGAAAGAAGATCTAAAAATAATTGATTTTTGTTGTCAGTCTTCATGTACTTGGAACCATAGGGCACTGTAACAACAAGAAATTTATTTCACCTAAATCAAACAAAATTTATTTCGAAAAAACAGTTATCCTTAATACACATAAGATTAGAATAAACAAATTGAGAAAAAAAAAACTTATTGTTTCATATCCGAAAGTAACTTCTTCATATACGTTTGGTCCTCAAGTGGCATTCATTTAAAAGCAAATTTTATATGTTCAATTTTTGAGGCCGTTAGCGATCCAGGCCGAGTTTTTCGGGCAGCTTTTATAACAAAAGATTTGCTGTCACTGCCGTTGTTTCTTTTTTTATTTTTTGACCTCACGTTGCGTCTTGGCGAAATGTAGCATTTCAGAAATTCTGCGTTGTGTTTATTTATTTTGTACTCTACCAGGTATGGATTCCCCTGCGAGAATCTTAGTTGGCAATCTTTGCTAAAAGGTACTTTATTATAATTAAAAAGACTCGCAGTATTTTTGTAATCGTAAAACTGTGTTTCCAGCATATTGACTACACAAAGAGGAGTTTTTCTATCAACTCTGCCTAATACTCTGCCTAATATAAAACATACATCTTTTGAAGATTAAGTGATGGATCGAGATATTTTTTTATCGATCACTCTGCAATAATGAAATTCTACCTGGAGAAATAAACTTATATGTCGCCTTATATTTTCTTTATTTTCCACTGAAATTCGGTCTCTCGTGAGGGTACCTCTTTTATCGGGTTGAAAAGTTCCACTGTCAGATTTTTTTAAATGTACATTATAAACGGGCTTTTGACTGATGCACAACGTGTTTAAAAAAAAATTCTTACAAACCCGCAACTTCTCGTTGTTTTTTTCTAAATAATATTCAAAACTAAATGCCTTATAATTAGTTTCAGCACTACGTTTTCGCTTGATAAATCTCCTTTTTGTGTTGTTCAGTAGAAAGCTATATTTTGCGTTTTGATCTAGAGAATAATAACAGTTTTTTAAATAATGTTGCAGATTCAAATTAATTTTTTTTGAACATTTGTATCTACAACTTTTTGGACAGTTCTTGTTTTCGTCAATTTTTTTTGTCGGTACTAACTTTCCTACCGTATTAATGTGCGTTTTGCCATTTTGATATGCTTGTTTTCGAAGATTTTTTTTCAGGAGTTTGGATTTCTTTTCCTTTTCCTAGCATTTTTTTAAGTCCTCTTGTTATTATTATCGTCAGATTCCGAAAATGAATTATAAGGAACAAGCCGGAAATTTTCGCTTTGTCTGTTAAGCACTTCATTTTGTTCACCATCGCTTGAAAACGTGTACCTTCTAAAAGTTGGATATAAATTAGACCGAAACTTTCAAAATATATAACCTACATTTTTTTTCTTGTTTGTTCTGGAAGATATTCATTTTCAGAATCGTTATTTTTACTATATTTATGACCCGAATCATTGTTATCACTATTATTGCTATCACAATTGTAAGAAAACATATTTCTTGCACTTGAAACTTTATGGTTCTAACCTGACAACTTTTTTCTTACTTGAAACTAAATTACATAAGCTGGATCGCAGCCGCCGTGCAAAAATTTATAAAACTAATTATAAAAAACTGTAAATACTACCTCAAGGTGTCAAATTGAAACAAAACATTAATTTTTAACGTTTTGTCGCTTGGAACCCTCTGGTTTTTAGGCCACGAGGTGCCGTATTGGTGTTTGAAGTATTTGTTTCCACTTTTACTGTAAGACATTTGCTAGTCTCTCGAAAGTACAAGGTATTTTTGAAGAATTTAAATTTGTTTGAAAATCGTTATTGCAAATTGAAAATTGTTTTACTGGCCAGATAAACGGGTGGGCCAAAAATTATACATTAACATATAACAAATTTGAAGAAAACTAATATAGTTCCCGAAGAACTACGTTAATGTGTGGACAACACCACCAAAAAATTTGAGAAACTCGATATGTTTTTCAGCTAATTCGCGACAACATACTTTGCAGAGTGCACATATAGATTGACAGTGGAGGATGCATCTTTTAACATGTTTTTAATTTTTTTTGTTTTTTATATTTATTGTTATTGAACATTACTTATGTTGTCATACATATTTCTAGTCCTGAGGAAGTGACACTTGAATCACGAAACTGTTGTCGACTTAATTATAAAGAAATTTTATTTTCGTTTCACTTTCCCAATAAATTAAATTTAAAAAATTCAAGATGGAAAATAACCAAATAAATAATGTTTTGTAATGTAATGATTTCTCTATGGTGGCGTTTTTTTAATGAATTTAAACTGTTTTTTACTTTTATCATGCGTTGGGCGTCAGAACTAGGATCATTGGGACCAAGGGGACTGCGCCACACTATTATTATAGCCAACTAAAAGGTACCTAATATGGGGACATAGATGAATTCACTGTGGAGTGTGGACGAGTTTAAATATGTGCACCTATTTTGATTTCACCCTGTACATCTTTACGATTTATTTCTCTGTTTGCTTGAGAAAAAAGTGAAAAAATTTTAAATCTCGTACATAAAATAATTTAGTTTTTATTTCTGTTTTAAGACTATTTGTTACGAAAGGGCTTACAAATTTTGTGGCACACAAAAAATTTCTTGAAACTTGAAATCGGTTTTTTATTACTGAATAAAATTTGTTTTTTATTTTATCAAAATCCGTGTTATTATTTTCATTTGATCGAAAATACCAGAATTAAAAAGATAATTGATAAGATTATGTAATTGCATAATTTGCATTTATTTTGGACGTGATATTAGACCTGCTTATTCAAATTGGCTTAGTCATGTTACAATTATGAGGAACTCCAATAACAATAGTCAAAGTCTACGAATTGTTTACTTATTAAAAATCACTATGACTAATTCGTATCTAGCTCGAAATTCCCTAAAATTCAGTCCACTCTGAACCCTAATCTCACTCGAATGATGACCTTTGATCGTACCGTCGTATCTCTCGAATCCTTGGATTTTTGTGATACTCAATCAGTACATCCATAACTCACACAAGTGATGCACGATGGCAAAAGATTTACGTATCGTAAAAATCTCATCATGGGAAATAATCAAATTACATTTTTTTACTTTTATTTTTGGTGTTTGGATTATTTGTAAAATGTCAGCAAAGTGGATTTGGGATCCGAAATCATTTTTTATACTCCAACAACGTGACAATCCACCTGCTTGTCTTGTGGATTCCTCCCTAGGTCAACACAAATACGTCAAATTAAAGGTCAGTGGACAATTTTCTAATTCTAAACTACCAGACTTAAGAGATTAAAATTACTAACATCGTTTTATCACCACTTTTTAGTACACTAAAAGGTCACCGATTTATCACGTGCTTTTATTTTGAATTTTAACAGGACCTGTTATTACTTAACACCAACTTTTTTAATTCAAGTCAAGAGTTTTTATTTAAAGTCAATTAATTTATTTATCATGCGTAGCTTTCCACCAGACAATAATAAAAATTATTATTTTTTAGAGTTTATCAATAAAAATATTTTTTATTAGGGTGTCAAGTTTCACTACGTCGAATCCGGCTCAAAGGACCTCCCTTTAATTCTCCTCCTGCACGGATTCCCTGACTGTTGGCTAAGCTGGAGGTACCAAATTCCTACTTTATCCCAACATTTTCGAGTGGTAGCTCTGGACCTGAAAGGATTTGGTGACTCTGATAAACCTTCATCCAGGAAAACCTACCGCATCGACATGATCCTAGAAGAACTCAAACAGTTGATATTTTCTTTAGGAGTATCTAGTTGTATCGTTGTCGGTCACGACATCGGTGCTTTACTCGGCTGGTGCCTCGCACATCAATTCCCTGAAGTCGTGGATAAATTAGTTGCAGTGTCGTGTCCTCATCCAAATATCTATCGGACGAATTTACACACTTCGTGGAATTACCGTTGGTTGAATTTTGTTCAACTTCCATATTTTCCGGAAGTTGATGCTATGAAAAATGATGTTAAGATTATAAGTGATTATCATAGGCATTTGCCGGCGAATGACACCTTTCTGGAGGCTTATAAGTACGCGTTTTGCCGGAAAGAAGACTGGACTGGACCTTTGAATTACTTCAGGAATTTGTTGTTTATTGAAATTGCTGAAAATACGAAAACTATTCAAGTGCCGGTGATTTTGATAACAGGAGATCGTGATAAGTTTATAAAACTGGAGAGTATTGTTAAATCGACAGATTTTTGTGACAAATTTTACGTGAAAATTGTTGATGGGGCTGGACATTTTCCACACCAAGAAAAGTCGCAGAAATTCAACGAGATCCTTCTAAAATATTTGGTTCGGAGGAATGTTCCTGGGGGAAATTTCGAAAGGTCTTCTTCGAAAGGAATTATGAATAGAATGATAGGGGCTGTTAGTAGTACAGTCAAGTATGGGAACTCAGTTCTTGATACTGTACATAAAAAAACAAATGGAGTTGTGGGGAGTATACCTAGTATAGGTTTATTAAATTATTCAAATATTTATGATAAGACTGATAGCTAGAATTGAAATAGAAAAGTAGTGTTCCAAAACATCAGAGCTACTTGGATTTGGAAAAAATCCACAGGAGAATTAATTGGCATTTCAGAAGGAACACAAACAAAATTAAATTCTGATCTGCTTTTTTGATTTACCAGTGACATAAGATGGGAATAGAAGAAATTTAGATGAACTCAAAAATTTTTAATAAGACTGATTACAACAGTTGAAGTAGTCTTTCGGTAAACAATTTTTACCAAATTTGATGCATTTATAGATCTTTCTTATACTCATGTTTTTTGTTTTTGAATAATTAGATGAATCAAGACATAGCGGGTACTATTAAGTAAGAAAAAATATATAAACATACGTTTGTAATGTTTATATTTTATGTGATAGTTGTTTGTTCCTTTTTTATATAACTTTTGTGTTGTGAAAATAAAATTTTATATTGATTATAATTTAACGTTTTTTTAATTAAAAAGGAGTTTTAATATTGACTAATTGAGAAAACTGCTGATATTTGATGTCTCTAGGGCCGATATATATACATTTTTTATATATATTGGTTATAATTTTATATATTATGGTTTAAGAGAATTTTTTTTTCTTTGAAATAATTTATTTATGCATCACGGTAATATCTCCGATTTTCTCTGGAGTTTGAGTCTTGGGACATCTGTATTGTACCAGGTAAATCAAGTTTTACCCACACCCTTAAAACACCTATTTCTAATTAAACAAAATTTCTCAAAAAAATTTTTGGGTGGTATTTCAACTACATAGAAGAAAATTTTCTCCAAATTTCAAATTGTTTACTTGTAGGGTTATTTTTTTCCTTTTGGCTCATTTGATTATAAATTAACGTTAACGATTTTTTGTGTACAGGTGTTTTTGATACAATGCATCAAAGTGGCTAATTAAATTTTTGCGCAAATGTGTTGTTTGTTTTTAATTAACATTTTGATATGGAAGCACTTATTTTCTTATAATTTATGAGAGAGTCATAAATTTTATTCAAAAAAGGACCCTATCAGAGTGGTGGTTTTTTGAAAATGATATTTGTCATAAAATTGGCACAACACTATTGTGGAGACTTAAAGGTTAAGGCAGCTAGTAACAAATTATCAGGTCATAAATCTACTTCAATTGTTGGGGTGTTGACCGGGGATTTATTTACTATTCCAATTTATCAAGTCATAAATTAGACTAAAATATTAGATAAATAATATAACTTGATTTACCCGGTATTAAAACTAAATGGTTTTATATAATTTGTTATTATTTTTAAAAGTTGCGGTACCACAAGAAAAAGTAAGATCTTGATGTGTAAGAACGAAGAAAAAAATATAATTTAATAATAAGTAAAATTTACATTTTTAATCGTTTCTAGGCCCTAAACTATTAGAAATACAAATTTTACTTTACGACTTTATTATACAAAATTTAACTAACTACAACAATGCACTTATGATATTTAAGTTACAAAAAAACTGTCTCTTGCAGCTCCAAATATTGATTAAACTATCGCCAGCCGCTTCCAGTTTTTATTTAATATGTAATAAGGTTTTCAGTTTAGTAATTACTTTTAAATGATAATTGGTAACCGCAAGCAATAGTTTTATAAAAATTGGGAGCTTCTTAAAAATTTAAAAGACTAAAAAACAGTTTATTAAGTTAAAGGACTGTTTTTTTGAACTAAAGGGCGGTTGACAATTTTAGTGGCCATAAAAAGTTTTTGGGTGAGCTTGTGACTACTCAGACTATTGACGACTTCCTTCTCAGTGACCAAAATGAATGAAAGAGAACACAACACAAATTCAAAAAACTTTCAAAATCGAATATTAAGGATCATTTTTTCTGATCTATTTTAATTTTGTACTGGAAAATCATTTAGAGTTTTTTTTTATAATTATTCGTAATTGTAAATTTACTTATCTTGTTGCTTCTATTATATGACATTGATTTGTTTAAAATCTAATTGTATTCTAAATCCAACAGCAAAACATCAATAATTTTTGATGCTACCTAAATTATAAAAAAAGCTTTTTATTTTCGAAAATTGATAAAACTAAGGTAAAAACAATGAATTTTTTTTACAATACATGTTTAGATATTTTAGATTCTCTAACTTATACTGTCACAAGTTTCCTACTGATCTTATTACTTAAATAATTATTGCTTAATTAACTGTCGCTTTTGGTTTCTATATATTTTTAAAATAAAATTATTTTTTTAAATCTGTTTGTACAAACTGTTCACAAAAAAAGTCGCAGCTAGTCATACACAGATGTCTCAGTAAGTTATTGGAACCTAAAGTTTTGGAACCATATGGAAAACTTTTTTATTATTAATTTTTTGAAAAAAAAACTGTTTATTTATAAAAAGTTATGCGTGTTTTAAAATATAAAATACAATTATCAGATATCAATTTTTTTCAGTAGTAGGTAACAAGTGTAAAAAAGTTGTCAAGTGTGCTATGAAAAAACAAAAACATTTTGAAGTATGTCTTAGTTTAATTCGGCTGCCGTACTGTCAGTTACAACAACAAATCACGACTGCGCGCGCACTGTGTAGTTGTGTATCAAGTTCCGACATCCCTTCTTCGCTACATTTTCTTTTATTAAAATCTCATAGCACACTTGACAACTTTTTTAAATGAACAGTTGTTATAAGATATATGTCAAAAAATATGAATTTTACTCAAGAGTAAAGTACCTTTAAAGTTCACAATATCGAAAAGTGTTATTAAAAAAAGTTGATCAAAATTAAAAACTACGTTTAAATATGCAATTACATCTATTTACAATAAAAATATATGTTTTGTGCTTGTTTAATATTGTATCCATTTTGAAGGAACATTTATTTTTTGTGATTATAAAAGTCATGATAACTTCATTTTTTATTGTTTTCTAACAATTTTGCAATGTAAACACGTAATGAATGCATATAGTAAAATTTGCATTGATATTGTACCTAGAAATATGCAAATATAAAAAACTTTTTATAATAACATTTTTCGATGTTGTGAATTTTAAAGGTACTTTACTCTTGAGTAAAATTCATATCTTTAGACATATCTTTTATCAACCTTTTTCCTTATTAAGAAATTTTTGATACCGCATGCTCAGTAGGAATTGGCGGCATTAAAACCACGCCACCTTGGTTTGAAATTTCAAACACATCTTGGAAGTTCACTGAACTATAAAAAAGTAGAGAGCGCATTCAACTTAAAAACAAAGTAATATTGATCATAATATGAATTAAAACAACATAAGAGTTACCTCAGCCACTATCATATAACAAGAACACTAAACAAATCAAAACGCCTATCTGACGATCTGTCTCGAGCTTTTCTGCAACAAGCCTTCTATAAATATTGTAAATTCAATGGAGAGAAATGTCATATGTTCTGTCAAAGAAATAGTGTATGATTGGCTCGTTCGCGCATGCGGTAGGAGATTAGGAATAAGGAAAAAAGTTAATACTACTGAAAAAAATTGATATCTAATAATTGTATTTTTATGTTTTAAAACATGCACAACTTTTTATAAAAAATAAGTCTTTTTTTTAAATTAATAGATAATAAAAAAGTTTCCTATATGGTTCCAACTTACTGAGACATACTGTATATTGAACATTTATTAATAATAGTCAATTAATACACTACTTGACTTTTGATAATTTTAATTTTTGTTATTCTCATTTAAAAGACCAAAATTTAGCAGAAATCTGCTGAAATTGGACAAGAAGGAAAACATTTTTAACATTTTTCGTGTAATTAATAAATACAGGGACAGGCACATCTATTTTGTTTTTGTCGCTCTACTTCAGGCGTAACACAAAAATAAAAACCTGTAGTACCTGTTGTAACGGGTTTTACTGTTTCTGCTTTGTTTTTGTAAATCTGACAAGTGAAATTGTTTTTTTTTTCAAGATTCTTATTGACCTAAGAGTATTAACGAACGCAAGTGGTATCAGTTTTAAAGTTTGTTTTCTTGACTTCTCTCTTTTAGATTTTTTAATTTTTGGTTCGTTGTAAGATAACGTCTTTTTACAGCCATTGCAAAATTTGGATCAGCTGATAAATCAATTAGAAATTTAGAAATCAGAAAGAAAAAATGCGATTGGTGATTTTGTTTACTAGTACGGTGCACGGAGCGCATAAAACTCTTTAAAAAGTGATTCTGTGGGGGTTTCAAGACTAAAGATTGATTTTTTCAGAAATGATGGCTTATGCCCTAAATATATTATATACAAAGTTGTCCAAAAATTGTCCTGTGCAAAAAGGCGCTATTCAAAATTTTCTAGATATATTATAATGTAGTTCTTCACAACATACACTTTCTTCTACTAAAAGTTCAATTTATTCTGTGCAGCCGTTTAGCCACAAAAAATAAAATATATTTGAAAATGCATTGGCTTTTATGGACGTTCTGAACTTCAAAGCTGAATATCTCCGTTCAAGATCCCAAAAAATTTAATTGATTTTACGGCTTTTCGCCACTTCTCAACGATTATCTCAAAAACTAAACCTTAATATAAAAAATATGTTTTTTTAAGAAGTTTCTGTCTCATCATTTGTGATTATAATGGTACTACATTTAAATTTTTTTCTTATGTCGATTTTTCAAAAATAATATAATAAATAAACTCTGCACAAATTATTTAAATATGATACCGCATCTATCCTCTCAAGTTGTCGATCCTCCACTCTCACTATCCCGCTCTCCTAGCTACAAAATCAGGGTTTACGTAGCTAGTAATTTAAACTAGAGTATTACTTCGTTTAATAAATTATTAAATTGTTTCACTAAAAATTTATAAACACTCAAGTGAATTTGTTATAAAATCAGAAAATAATTGATAATTATACAAATGAGAAAAATGAGAGTGAGGGATCGACAACTTGAGAGGATAGATGCGGCATCATATTTAAATAATTTGTGCAGAGTTTATTTATTATATTATTTTTGAGAAAACGACATAAGGAAAAAATCTAAATGTAAATGTGGTACCATTCTAATCACAAATAATGGGACAAAAACTTCTCAAGAAACATATTTTTTAAATTAAGGCTTAGTTTTTGAGATAATCGTTGAGAAGTGGCGAAAAGCCGTAAAATCAATTAAATTTTTTGGGATCTTGAACGGAGATATTCAGCTTTGAAGTTGCGAACGTTCATAAGAGCCAATGCATTTTTAAATATATTTGATTTTTTATGGCAAGACGGCTACAGAGATTAAACTGAACTTTTAGTAGAAGAAAGCCTATGTTTTGAAGAATTACACTGTATAAATATCTAGAAAATTTTGAATACTGCCTTTTTGCACAGGACAATTTTTGGACAACTTCGTACATAATATATTTAAGGCATAAGCCATCATTTCTGAAAAAATCAACCTTTAGTCTTAAAACCCCCACAGGGTGACACATTTTAGGGCATTTGGCACTCTACTATACAGTAAAATGGAGAACATTGGAAGAATAAATAAGTGTTAGTAAAAAATTATTTGTTTACTTTGTGTGTTACTTATTTTTTATTTGGGATGAGAGTGGATTTTTGTAGATATTTTTATTACATTTAATTCTTTTTCGCTAATAATAATTTAATTCAAATATTTTGCGATTATGCAATCAATTATACAGTACAACTGCTATCATTATATCAAATCACAATCATGTTGTTGTAAAGCGGCACACGAGAAATTTTACGTTGAAATCATGGCTAACTCGGACTACAAACATTCATAATCCTTTATTTTGCAAAATCATACAAGTAAGTTTGGAAAACCCTAATAACGCCATCTTTGACAAAATTAACAGTTCACAAAGTTTATCGTCAACAGTACAAAGTTTTTCCATGACATCTAACAATTTTAACAATTAGGAATATTCAAATAACCTTATTGCAGTTCACAATTTGCAGTCTTTGCAGCTTCATAATTTGTTTCTTTATGTGATTCACTTTTTTCAGTTGTATCCTCTAGATTTTGTTTTGTGGAACCACCATGTTCATCTTCAGTGGTTTCACCCAAATAAAACAGGACTGCTTTTGGTATAACTTTTTCTCTAATATAATTTCCAACCTCGAAATCAGAAGTCATTATATAACACAACTCATTATCAATTTCTTCATCTAGGGTATCTTCAGTGACTTCAGGTGGTGTAAAAAAAGTGAAAAATGAAAGATTTTCGTAATATTTCGTAACCGTACGGACCAAACCACGACTCCTATGTCTCTGCTTTTTCTTAACGGTTTTTAGTGTTACGTTCATGTCTTTGTTCCAGTTAATGATGCAACCTTTGGATTTATAGATTTCAGGGCCGTCGAAATTGAACGGATTGTCTTCATTAACCTCACATTTCATGAAGTACTCTTTTGTTAGCACCGAATTCGTAAAATATTGGTTAGGCGAGAAGTGGAATTCTAATGTGAAGCTCATTGGGTTTTCGGAGTAGTCGACCTTGATGTCTTGCAGGTGAGTCAGTATAGGTTTATCATGGGGCTTCACCATTCCTGACAAATACCTGACGTTTTGGAAGACGGTCAGCCAAAAGTTTGGTATTCCTATAAGATCTGTAGGATCTCTAGGTGTAATTTCCAGCGTTTTCTCTTTCTCGATCTTGGTCTTATTCTTCAACTGATTTTCTAAGTCTTCGTCGTCGTCATCTGAGGTCGATTGAGCTTCTTGGTCCGTGGGTTCGTAAGCCCCCGTCACAATCAGCTTTCTGTTTTTGTAGATGGGGCGATATAATTTCTGGTACTTACAATGTAAAGCATGTAGTTCAGTGAAAAAGTTGGCTTCAATATTTGTAGCCTCCAACTGGAACCTTTTGAGAATTTTAACTCTCTGGTCGACAGCTGGGAAGTGGAGTAGCTGCGTCAGTTTATTATTGTACCACTGGCTATCAAAAGTTCCAAGAACATCTGTGTCAATAAAGTCCATACACTTGGTCAGAATTTTATATTCGATATCTTCTTCCTCGGTTGAATATTCCTCTGATTCTTTGTCTTCTTCAGGTTTTGACATGTTTGCAACTTTTATGAGTCTTGAGTAGAGAAAACGAAAAATTTTACTGTAATTTTGTTAAAAAAAAATTGATGACAACGTGTCAAATAAATATTTAATTTATACTTGTTTATAGATGGGTAACTTAGTAACAAGGAAAAACCTACTCCAACAAATAACTTAGTAACACCTTTTAATAATGTTTTTTTTTCTTTTTTCGATTATTTTAAGGTTGCTGAGAAGAAAATACGATTTAATGACAAGTTTTTCAAAATTTAACAGTCTATTATTTCAAGAACAAAAAAAGTTTTGTTAAAGGTTGAAGTATTTATCAAAAGTCGATCTACTGTAACCAACCTGTGTGAATTTACACAGTATCTTTCAACCGCATTAGATAACCGGTTACGCCATATACTGACTTAACAAAAGCCTTTGATAGAGTCTATCACTGCATCTTGTTAAAAAAACTTTAAAATTTTGGCCTATGTGATAAAGTAGTTTTTTTATTAGGTCTTTCTTAGTCGGAAGACAACAATCTGTTTTATTTAGTGGATTTAAATCTGTAATGTATAATGTAGACAGTGGGGGATTTTTCAAAAGTTTTTGAACGATCAAATTAAAACGAAACGCAGGCCTCTTCGAGCATCTAGTTGTATGCAACAAAAACTTAAGTACTATTCATACAAAATACATTTGGTACAAGAACTTAATGAAGACGATTTTGACTGTTTTCTGCAATTTTCTGAAAATCTGAGCGAACAGGCAGTAAGTAGAGAACCAGAATTTTCTATTCAATACCTGCTTTTCAAATGAATGCTCTTTTTTCGTAAATAGTACTGTCAATCGCCACAACTGCCGCTATTGGTCCGACACAAATCCTAGATTTCCTCACAAGATGCACAATTGCACACACATACTCCTGAAAAGTTGAATATTTGGGCGGGCATTTTTGGGGATCACTTAGTTGGCCCCTCTTTCCTTAATGACAATTTAAATGGCGAAATGTATTTAAATTTATTAGAAGACGTTATTGATCCGGCTTTAACTGAAATTATCGAAAATTATGAAGGCTATGATGAAAATTCGTTGATATTCCAACAAGACGGCGCATTCCCGTATTTTGTACTGTCTGTACGGTAGTATCTAGATCAGAGATTTTTAAGACGATGGACTGGAAGGAGAGGACTTATTGTTAGAGTGGCCATCGCGTTTGTCAGACAAGTCTCCGTTGGCCTTTTTTTTTGGGGTTACTTAAAAAGTAAAATTTATACAACTCAACCTACTTCTTTGGAAAATTTACGGCAGCGGATAGTAAACGAATGCGTCAAATTACTCCACAAATGCTCTAAAATGTTCGACAGCGTTTTGAGCACAACCTGTACTATTGTATGGAGGCACGTGGGAGTCACTTTGAACGTTTAATAAACTAATGTGTCACTTTATTAGGATGGTTTTGTTTCATTATACAAAATTTAAATACTCACCACTGTATACAGAATTGAAAGGGCTTTCCAACGATGTGCAACTCGACCCCCCTTCCCATTTAAAATTTTTGAATACAAAATTGTTAAATTCATGTCAAAAGCTGTCCCTCTTTCAAACAAAATAGACCTGTTTTTGCGTTTTTTCGAAAACCTATTTTTTTGAGAGTGAAATTTGTTTCGTTTTCGTTTGGCCACCCTGAATATTGTAAAATTTGCTTTTGTTAAAATGTTTTTGGAATGTAATATCAGATCATAAAGAGCGGTTTATATGTAAAGTAGATCATCAGCATAGATCATCATCACAGTTTGATCAGCATAGGTACCTTTTTTGTAATTATTTTTGCCGCAAGAAGTTTTCTCTAAAATAAACCTTGCTTTAATCAAATTTTTGATGTACCTTTAATAGTCGCAGACACGGATATGTCGCGAAAAGTTTGCTAAAAATGTGTGTTAAAATGGACAAAAGACAACATTTCAATAATGAGACTAAATAATAAGAACTGTTGGGCTTCTTGAGGGTAGCTTAACACAAATGGAAATTGCTAGACGTTTAGGCACAAATCAAAGTGTAATTTCGTCATTAAATTCACGGTATAGTGAAGAAGGTGATGTAACTGAACGACATAGAGGACGTGGTCGCCTAACAACCCCAGCACAAAACCATTTTATAACATTGAATGCAAGAAGACGTAGGAGTATAATTGCTTCAGAATTGCAGATTCTGCTGCAACAGGTGTACCAGGTAGCAGTTTCCTCTAATAGTGTGCGTCAAAAAATGCATGAAGATAATCTTCGGTTTCGATATACTTTGCGAGTTCCAGTTATGACTTTAAGAAATCGTGAGGCACGTTACTTTTGGGTTCAAGAGCACATAAACTGGACCAATGAAAATTGATCCAATGTGCTCTTTAGTAATGAATCTCGTTTTGGAATTTATCTCGATTCGCACAGGATGCGAGTATGGAGAAAGCCTGGCAATGCAAATCGGTTAAGACATGTCCAAGAAGTACACACGTACCAAGACGGAACAATAGTGGTGTTGGGCGGAATCTCAATTGGCGGACGAACTGATCTCGTTTTCTTGGAGCGATAGATAACAGCACGGGTATCCAATTATACAATACTGGAACCTATCGTCATTCCATGTGCAGCAACTGTTAAAACAAATTTAATCTTTATGCAGGATAATAATGCGCGTTGTCATACAGCGAGACTGTCAATGGATTTTTTAAAACTGAACAATATTATTGTTTTGCTATGGCCCCCTCAACCCCCTGATCACAACCCTATTGAGCATATGTTGGATAGGCTTTAAAGAAGAGTTGTAGAAATGGGAATTGCGCGAGACACTAGACAAAGTTTGTTTAGGAGGTTAACTGCAGCGTGGGATGCTATGCCCCAAAATAAAATTAACAATTTAATTTTGAGTATGCCACGCAAGTGTCAAGCCGTTATTAACACCAGAATATACACTACAATAATAGTTATTTATATTATTAGTGGGGATAGAAGCATCATGACATAACGAGTGTGTAGATTACAGATAACGAGGGCGTTAGCCCAAGTACCTGTAACACATGAGTTACTGTAATGTGCTCTAGCCCACGCATGATATACAAAACTTTATCTATGACTGCAAAAAAATAAGAAAATCGAAAATTTAATGCTGTCGATAACTCTTATTTTTTTACATCAAAAGTAAGGTGACCTATGAATAGGTATGTTCAGTAAGCACTATGGCAACGGTTTACAGTTTTTCAAACAATTTTTGACAAATCGCCATTTTAAGATAATCAGCAAAAATTGTGCTTTGTGGTAAAAATAAGAAAATTGTAAACATGAGTGACTCAGAAAGTTTATCTTCTGATATCGAAGAAGCGGCGACAAATGCTGCTTCTTGCTTGGTGCGAGAGAAGTCCAAAGAAAAGTACGAGATGGCTTTTCAACGGTTCAGTTTATGGTGCGACGAGAAAAATGTTAAAAATATAACGCATGAGAAGATTCTACTTGCATATTTTGATCATTTATCAAAACAGTATAAATCATCGACTCTTTGGACTTTTTATTCTATGATTAGAACAATAATGAAAATGAAAAAGAATGTTGACATCAGAAAATACGTGCATTTAATCGCCTTTCTGAAAAGAAAATCTGAAAGATATCGTGCTAAAAAATCGCAAATTTTCACTAAACAAGATATTTCCAAATTTTCACAAGAAGCAAATGATGATAAATTTTTGTTAATAAAGGTACTGTACCTTTTTAATGCATAAATTTTTCTTACTTAAGTAATGTTAATTTTAAGGTTGCTTTAATTATTGGAGTTGGTGGAGCTTGTAGGACCCAAGAACTTACCAACATGCTTTTGGAAGATGTCAAAGATCAAGGACAATGCTTCCATGTTCTAATACCAAACACTAACAATAAAACAAAAATATCCAGAGAATTTTTTATTACGTCAGGCAGAATTGATAGAGTCAACATGTTTGAATTAATTTGAAAATATGCTGCACTTTGCCTTAATAACACCAGTAGTGGACGGTTTTTTTAGGATGCAGAAACCAGAGGTGTATAAAGTTATCTGTTGGTATAAACACATTTTCTGTTTTCTCCAAGAATATTGCTACTTTTCCTCAGTTACCTAATCCAGCAGGATTTACGGGATATTGTTATAGGCGCTCATCTATTTTGTTGCTTGCTAATTCGGGAGCTGATCTTTTAACTAAAGCGTCATGCTGGCTGGTGCTCGAATACAGTGGCGGAGGGGTATATAGACACGGCAGAATAAAATAAAATACAAATTGCTTCAAAAATTCCGGGGTGACAAAAATACTATAACAGTTAGAACTTCTGCATCGACAGCTGTTATCGAAAAAAATATATTAGAAATGGCTTGTTCTACTATAGATATGTGTGAAAATTGTGTTATTAATATTTATAACAATAATAGCATGTAATGAAGATTCAGTTTGAAAGTAAAACGAATTATTTTAAAGAATGGATTTTTATTTTATTACTTCACTAGTGAATTAATGTGTCACTTTACTTCACTCAAATATTCAATACAATTTGCAGCATAATTATACTAGTAAAAAATCAATGATTTTTTTTTCTGGTCATTAAATTTCTTTTTACTTTTGGTAGTGTTTCTTTGATCTTAAAAATTACTCATACATTATTCATTTTTTTAAAGGAATACTTAAATATCCCTAGATTTTGCGGTTGTGTGTATATCCGTGAGTGGGATTCGAGTGAGTGGCTGCCGAATTGCGACCTTGTCGTTTCTGGCTAATTTTTGGTCAGATCGTTCCTATCTATATTTATAATTATGGCACATTTATTAGTGACTTAAAATCGGGTAGGTACTTGCCTTGTATTGAGTGTTAGGTGGATTGTGTTAGCGGTAAGGGTGAAAACTTGATATTTTTACTAGCGACCTTTTCAATTTTCTAATCGGAACGTTATCGGTTCTTTGCGAGCGATAACTTTTTGATATATTGCATCGTCCCGATTTCAGTTGCTTACACTCGCCATCGAGCGGGTATTTGCAATTGAAGGGTTCAGGAATAAAACAAAGAATGTCGCAGATACCTACTTCTGAGAAAAACCATTTTTCTTAGTTTATTCTTTTATTTTGGCAAAGTGGACGTATACAAAAATAACAAGTATTAATAGAAGGCATGCAAAAGTAATATATTTTATACTTTCATAAATACAAGAAGCAGAAATTAATAATTTTAAGCAAAAAAAAAGAAAAATTCTATAAGTCAGTATTTCCACGTATAAGACAAGGAGTGTCCCGCGTTCAACGAAAAACGTAAATTTTTCACAAAGTTGTCCTTAATGCTCTAAACTGGTATAAAAATTAAAAGCTTCATGATTTATGCAATACTCTTTTAGCTTTAACAGGTTTAGATACTTTTATTTCTTTATCGGGATATACATATGCTAAAACAAGAAAAAATGACTGTATTTTTGCAAAGGGAGTTTGAATTCATGTTCATTCATTAAAGGAATTTTTGACGTGGAAGCTTTTATTATAGGTGCACTAAAAAAATGTCCATTATAAGTTATACAATAAATAACTAAACCTGGATGGTTTTTTAAGCAGTTAATTTCTTTTACTTGTTGTATTGGGAAAGGACATTCTTTTACTAATTTTTCTTGAAAGAAGCTCGTTCATGCCTTCACCATCTCCTGCTTCACTTCGGTCACTATAAATGGAGTTGGATTTTTTCGAGAATTGTGTAGCAAATTGTACCAGTCAGATGGCAGTTCCATTCTTATTTTTAAATTAACAAAGCCTATATTTTTATCACACTCTAAGTATGAATGGCCTCTAGTGGGATATGTGATATGAATGATATCCAATCTTTTTACATTGTGCACCAAAAAATGTATAAATCGAATCATAGAAAAATTTTTGTTTAGTCCTACTGCTGAATCACAAAATATATGTAACTCCCTGATGCTTGGAGGAACCTGATTCATAATAAAATTAAAGAGAAAAGAGCAGGCGTCCTCGCTTCTTTTATTTGCTACAAATTCGGGATACGTATAAAAGATCGATGTCTCTGTGGCTAAAAGGTGTATGTTGAAACTATACATCGAGATAAAAAACGTCATTAGTTGGCACGTTTGGTAAGTAAATATTCTTTTGGTAGTCAAATGCAACAGCTAGAAAAGTACTGGAAGTTTTTGCTTTTTGCTTAGCGGATCATTTCTTATTGCAAAAGCTTTTGGCCTGTTTGAGATGCAACTCATTTTCAATATTCAAGTGCCTAATTGTTACTTCGGAATTAGTTTGTAGTTTTAGTTTGTTTATTTCCGCAGTAAACTTATATGCTACCAATACTGACCGAAGCTTATATTGAATTTTGTGTTGAAAATAGTACGATAAGTTTCATACAAAACCGAAATATCTGAAAATTTCTTATTAAACAGCTGCAACATTTTTGAAATATTTAACTCCTTAGGCAAGTACATCATTTTCGAATCGTACAAACAGTAATGCGATGGTCTTTATTTATTTATTATTAATATTTACGCCAACGGCATTTTACAAATAAAGACATAAAGACATAAATTATGTCTTCCTTTAAAGGACTTTATGTGGTTAAAAATATGTCCAAAGATAGCATTATCTTTATTTCTCTTATCTTCTGGAGCTACTCCTCGATCTTCAAGCGTTTTTTTGCAAGTACTTCACTTTTCCTTTTGTTATTCCATGTATGCTTATAAATGCTTTAAAACACACCGGTAGTTGTTCTACATTTCCGTTTCTTTGGACTATAACAAGATAAAAAAAAACTGTTAGGGTATATAGCTTTCTCTTCAGATTTTCTATTTCTATGTCTTCTTTGCACGGGTGTAATAGAATTAAGGCCGCAAAGATAAATATTTTCTTCGTTATTGTTAGGCAGGCTGTTGAAATACGACAAAATAACAGAACGCTCTTTTTTGCATATTGTTTCAAAACATTCCTTCCATGCCTTCTTCATGAGATGCCAATCGAAGCTTTTTCATTACTTCTTGTGTTCTACCAGTGTTCTTTCTTTTCTTCGTATCTTGCATAATATCATTGTTTACAGTTGTCATGTTACTACACTTTTACAATAACTTTCAAAGCACTTTTAAACGGATATCAAATACGGACTGATGTGATTATTGTGTAAAAACACGGCGTAATGATAAAATTTTGAAACTTCCTTATTTTATGCCAGTTACGCTAGGATATTTCTATTTTTATGGCTGTGGGGTCTATCTCTTACTCTAATTAAATTTTTCTACTTCTAAACCTTGATATTTGACTGGTAAAAAGATCCGAAAGAAAGCTACAGCTGGCACCACTTATCGTAAAATCGTCTCAAATAGACTCTTCTTGTTTTATTCTTGTAACCTTCAATTTATTTAAATTGAGATGGTGATGGCGGTGACATCGCCCCAAATGCCCACAAGAGACCAGGCTATAGTGGCTAACGCTATAGAAGGACTAACTTTAACAGATTTGTGGTGGCTATCGGTAAGGTAATCACACCAAAAAATTTAACGTTTGCTTTGCGAATTTCAAATAGTCGCATCTGTATTTTTTTGGCCTCCAAAATTTTAGTCGACAAAATTGTAGCAGGACGTCCTAGTATACAAATTAATGAATCGACCGTAACCTTGCGTCATTTGATGTCTTCTGCATACCGAATTATTATTTCAAATATTTATCCGACAGTGCCTCATGCAACACTTGACAATTTGATGAAAGGTTTAGGTTTTTGCACAGCTTCTCAGATGTCGTACCTCAAGGCCAGCGTTAAAGGCAACAATTTTAAACTTGTTCTGACAAATCGTAGACAAATTTACGGGCAACCTAATGATAAGATCTCTCTTCCTTTTTCCATCGTTATAAAGTACAACAATATCAATTTTTCTACTTTGCGTTAACAGTATTGACATTGTTAAACGCAAATGCGTTTAAAAAAAATGACACTAAATTTTCATTATAACACGGAAAACAGTAACTTTTCCATTGGTTATGTTGGCACCGTAAGCGTAAAAAGTACATCTACCGCCTACGCAATGGAGATGATATGGAATAGTTGATAAAATCATAAGCGAGCTGTCGAAAATATTGAAGCAAAATATCAGTTAATTAGAAAATCAGTTGAAAACCTTAATAAACTTGACAAATGTCATTACTTCATTAGTGTCAACCAAATTTGCCAAAAATCCCAAGTTGTGATAATTTTTCAAAAGAGACCTTTTGAATGCTTTTTTTTGCAACGCAAAGTAGAAAAAATAGTATATTACACTCGTTTCATAACACGACTTGTGACACTCATTCTATTTGAGCACTCCTCGCTTCGCTCGTCGTGCTCAAAACTCATTCGTGTCATAATAATCGTCTTATGAAACACGTATAATAATGTACTATTTTGTATTTTTATGAGTTGAAGGAGTGAGTGGATAAAAGTGTCATGTACATTTACAAATTCTTTTATTCAATCCTGACTGTTAAAATTGCATTTTATCTATTCAAAATTGTGATGTTAAAATGTTGTTTTATTCTCTAGATAGATGATAAAAAAGCAATAGTCGTTTACTGTTCATTTCTTTGTCACCATCCATTGTTGTATTAGTTTCTAAGGTTTTATGACATTTTATTTGATGGTGTTTTTTTTGACATTTATAAATAACTATTATTTTCGTATAAAAAACCTGTGAGGATTGATTAAAATTTTTTATTATACACGACGACACAAGTTTTTATTATCTTTTCGAGTGTTTTAGCTCTTTTTTTAGCTGCTGTTTTAGCTCTTTTTTTAGCTGCTTAGATTTAAAATCACTCTCAAAGATAAAATTCAATATTATTGTCTTATATTATAAATAACTATTAACTATAAACATTTTAATATAAGTATAATCGGGTTGTTTATTTGTACTTTAATTGCACTTTTTACAAACAAACAACCCTATTATTTCAAAATTAAAAAAGAAAAAAATTGTTGCACTAAAACAGGGATCATCATCAACATCATCATTTTAATATAATTTATCTACTATTCACTTAGCAATCCAAGTTGTACATGATACCTTAAGCATTTGATAATTCAATTTCTAGTTGAAATTGAGGTTGTAAAGATTTAGTCAATAAAAAAGTAGGTACTACAAAAAATATTTTAAAAGAAAATATTGCTTTTTATAAAAATGCTACATGACAAGTTCAAAAGGTTCAAAAGTTAAAAAATTATAATCTTTTGACTCCAGGGACAGCCTAACCTCGGTTTCTGAATTGCTTGAGCCTGCAAAGCAATTATTGGATAATGCGCAATATCCACTTTCTGTCTCTGAGACCGTCGAATTTATGGAAAAAGCGGTTGGTGTAAATAATATTCTAGAACTGGCAAACGATTACATAGACAATACAGAAGGGCTCATTACTTTGCTATATGATATTTTTTCTTTAGTTCAGCGGACTAGCATCAAAAACCAGTGTAGGAAAATTTGCAAAAAACTAAAAAAAGCACTGGATAAAAGGCACAACGCAGAGGATAAATGTCTGGATCTGCGTTAATTCGCACTAAGATGTAATTCTTAAAATAGGTTTTTAGTTTTTTTCTTTATTTCAAATTAATCATTGTTAGTAATACATTCCAAGTATATTTTTCAAGTCATCTTATCTACACAAATATAGCATCATTGTTAGCGAAACATGATGATTTATCGGCATACGTAACTTCCGAAAAACCGACTTTTCTTCTCTTATGAGAATGATGAATGCATCATGTTGGAATTCCGAACTCTCTTGTTGAGTTGAGAGGCTATTCTTTGTTCAGAAAGGACCGTGTTAACAGAAGGAGCGGGGGAGTTTGTACCGGGTGTCCCAAGTTTTACCTCCACCCCCCTTTTTTACCTTATTTCTTATTGGAAAGAAATGAAAAAAATAGAGCATACTTTGACAAAGGTTTACTTTAGTTGTACCTAATTATTTTTTTCATATCATTTTATTTGCGGCTGTAAATTAAAAAAAAGTAAATCCGCGAAAATTTTGATGATTTAATTTTTACAAAAATTAATCAAAAATTTATTAGAAAATCAATCTGCAATTTTATTTAATTTTTTTAATTATTAGTTTTTAAATAAATTCGAATTTTACATTATAACTTGAAATAGGCGCGTGCCTGTCATAAATCCCAAACACAAAAGCTCGACCCAAAGTACCTGAATCGTACAATGGACAAACCGCAAACGACACAAATCCCTTTTCATCCCAAATTGACTAAGCCTGTCATAAATACCCATCGGAAAAAAGCTTTAATATCAAAATTAAAATTTAAGTAAAACTAAAATTATTTAAAATAATGTAATAACACGGACAAATGTAACATACCAAAGTACATTGGTGATCAAAAAATCATTGAAATAAATTGATAACTTATTGAATAAAAGCCAAAAAACTCCCTATTTAATAAAATAATTTCAAATTTGGACAGGATGAACTTCCACTATAGATAATTATATGTGATTTTTTTCAGAATTTTTGTTCAAACAGAAAGTGTCATTTAGGGGCTGGAGGTAAAACTTGGGACACCCGGTATATTTGTTTCTGATCAAATATGTGAAAACTTCAACTTAATACAACTATCCGTTGACGTTGGAGATATTGATGCGATATTTCTTAAAGTTACTAGCAAAACTTGACTTTTATTTTGGACTGCGTGTATTGTTCTCTAACTTCCACAACTGCTGACAGTACTGCTCTCTGCAATATATTATCTGAATATGCAGTAAGCTATAAAAAATATTTGTTTTTGGAGACTTTAATATGTCAGATATCATATGGCAAAAATCGCAAAAAAGCCAATAAAATTCTGTATATCTTAGGTAAATCGTTTGCTTCTCTAGATAACCGCTCTTTTGTCGAGGCTTATAAAACCTTTGTTTGTCCTGTGCTAAAGTACGCGAATAATGTGTGGCTACCTACTTTACAAAAGGATAAATCACTGCTAGAGAGTGTCCATCTTAAATTTGTCATCGCTTTCAGAAAGACGATTAAGAGGCAACTTGATCACGGTCTTCCAAGCTCTGAATTACCCCGATTCATCAGTAAAACACTTTTTTCCTCTTAATTTAAGTGGTCGCACCAGAGGACATTGCCTGAAACTGGCCAAAAGAAAATTTTGATCCACTGTGAGACAGTGTTTATTTCGAATCGAGTTTTTGACAAGTGAAATTCTTTGCTGATTGAAGTTAATTCAAGGTGCTCGACTCTTGGTTTTAAATCAAAATATGACAGATTATTGGCGCGGGCTTAAAAAGCTTCGGCCTCAGTTCGAACGCACTTAAATAATAATAATAATTATTATTTCATTGCATAATGGATTCGCTATTTTATGGGTATACTTTTTTTAGGTGCACCCTTTTTTTTATTTTACCCTTGGTATGTAATGAAGCTGCATATTTTCATAGCCGGCTCCATGTTTTATGAAATAATTATTTATTTTTTCTGCAACTTGCTGGAAAGACACAGAATGTTATTTTGGCAAAATTCTTTACATTTCTGAAAAAAGCATATGTGGTAAAAGTTCTTAAAACGCCATATAAGTTTCAAAAACTAAATTTCAAAATTGTAAACTGTGAAGGGCTACTGATGCCCTTTTGGTCTTCTATAAAGGAAAATCAAATCTAAAGAATTCATTTCACGATTCAATTTTTAAGTGTTCAAACAAAGCAAAGTCAAAGTAAGGTCACTGGACAGTTTCTCATGAAAGATACCAATTAGCCATGAAAAGCTTTTAGCAAATAATATAAACAAATCTTGTGGAGTTATGACTTACAACTCTCGTGGAGACAAAGGAACTGAAGCATATATAAGATCGTCCGATTAATTGGGAGAGAACCAGTATATGACAAGTTACCAGCGAAGTAGTAATTGAAGTTTCCCCTTGTGAGTTTTGAAGTAAAAGTGTTATGAAAAGAGATCCGATCGTCTCCAAAGATGATGTATAGTAAGTCTCTTATTTTGATTTGATTCTTCTCGGTGTTTTCAACAACCATGGCAGCCTTTTTAAGGTTTCGTTTGGTAATTTACAATTGCCAAAAGGGTTCAAAATGTTATGGTTTGGCACAATAGAACTAAGTTAAAAATGTGAACTGTTCGGGGATGGACCTATTGCTTTTACAATTTTTGTTGTTTTTAAGTAAGTCATTTTTGAAACGTTTTTTAAAATTAGTTTTGGTTTTCCTGCCCTCCTTCTAGATAAGCGTGGCTTTGAATTCTATTTGTTATTTTATTCTGTATACTATCTGCACATTAAAATTACATTGAAAATTAGTTAAACTGTTGTAACCAGTACCACATATTTCTCCTTGTCATTTTTGGTACGTTAAATTTTACTTAAATTTTGATTAATTAGCTCATTTTGTAATTGTGTAACGTTTATTACTTTTATTTTTATTTTGCTTTTATTAAACTTTATAATCATGTCAAATTCGAGTATTAATAACTGCTCACATTCCCAATTTTTGCTGTCCCTCAATTCCAACATCTCAAAGGGTTGTTCCTACGAAACAAATAAATTTTATTCAATGTAGTGGCAGATTGTGCTCGTGCTTAAATTGCCATTTTCGAAATGAAAATCCTGCCACAAAACAACAGGAATGAAGTATCAGTCACTCAGCAGGTAGGTACCTGCCTTCTGTCATTCAAGAATGTAAGCACCGCAAAGATTCCGGCGGAATTTACATAGTGCACCCCCACCCAAATTGAGGCCAGTGCCGGAATTTACAATATAAAATTTTCGGTCAACATGACCATCGGCGCAATTTATAATCACCGTTTTTTTTATTTCTGGGCCAGGGCATTTCGGCACTTTAAAACGTACAATAAAAATTGAGAAAATTTGTCTCAAAAATTTTTTAAAATTATTGAAAAGGTCAAAGTTTCTCATGCTTAGATACCCTAAAATGGCTTTTCATTGGCGGCCCAGGATAATAATCCACACAAAGTTAGTGATTATGAATAAGAATTTTCAAGCATAAGGCATTAGACGAATGAGAAAATCTCGTAAGCATTTGATAAATATTTTTCAGAGAATTAGTACACAATTCTTCCCATGCCTATGAAAATATTAGAAAATTTATTCACGAATTGATTTCACCTGATCTTATCTTTAACCGTTTATCTTGTTTTTCATTAAACAATTAGCAGTAATGAAATTAACCACAAACTGTTAATTATTTATTTTATATTATTTTGCATCTTTTTCGAGATCGAACTTCTGATCTTGAGTCAGTTTTTGAGTATACAACTCTAGAAATCGCCTCAAACACTGAACATCGACCAGTATATTTTGAATATTATTTTGTATTTAATTCCTAAGATCTATTAAATTTGCCAAAATTAAACAGATAAAAAAAATTAATCTTGCATCAAAATTATATATTTTTTACCAACATAAGCAGCAAAAAAAATACCCTAATAAACAAAGGAAAATACTAAAAGTCAAAACTAAAATCAGTAAATACCTATGGAATTAATTTCATATCATCAAAGTTTTTGTTATTTTGTAGATAACTGATTAACACCTGTCCATTCTCATCTATGGTTATCCCCATTAGGACAAAATGCTTTACGAGTTTCCTGATTATACTTTTATCTTCCAGAATTTTTCAGTAATTTCTGTTCTTTATGCAAAGCAACGCTTTTTTGTTGCTTTTTTTATACTTTGTTTGAATAATCATTAAAAAATCATGATTTAATAATAATGCAGTCCATTTCTCTGGTATATTCTACCCCATTATCTGTGAATTTAAATGTAAGTTCAGCACTGTCTTTAAATCCCAAATTACTGATTAGAATTTTTATTGTGCAACGGATGTTCTCTTCGTTCTTTTTAATGCATTGTGCTGCATATTTTTGTAGAACATCTTCAAGATTTTTCAGAACAAATTCTCTGCAGTCATCAGTAGGCATATTATCCTTATCAAATACTTGTTATCAAATAAGCCTGTTATCTTTTCCTGATTTTCTCTTTAATTTGTTCGTTTGGTATTACCAGCAGTCTAGGCTTTTTAACTACGAATGACAAATAGCCTTGCTCGAGAATAAATGACAGAAAGAAGTCACAACGTGGAAATTCGACATTCTGAGGGTCAACATTTCCAATTATGTCTACCAACTCTAGAATCTCCTCTATATTAAAGGTTTTACATTTTTTAACCTCTACAGGTTAGATAACAGTAGCTCTGTTTGAATTATTTTTAAAATTTAGGGGATCTAAAAACTTTTGCGGGACCTACAACATATCCGGTATCTTGCCATTCATATGTAAAATCATGCTTTTTAGCTTTGCTCGCATATTCTAGCACATACCAGATGTATATCCTTACTCCACCAACTGTAGAATATAACTATTAAATTTTTTTTCTACTTCAGCAATTCGTTCGTTGATTATTATATTGATGTGTCTTCTTTAACAAGAGCTGGACTTCCGTAATGGTTAGGCTATAGTAAGGAACAAAGGAGTGATTTTCCAGAAATCTGAATGGCTTTATGTTTGAAAATGAAAGGCTCATTCTAGAGATATGAGAAATTTTTGTGATAAATGCATACTCTACCCAATTTTTCTCAATGTTTTCTTTTACAGCAGCTTGGCTTATACCTGTACAAAACTCTATAGCACACTTTAATTCATCTTTTGCCTTTAAGTTTAATATCCTTTTATGATAACCGTATCAACAACTAACCACAAACTGTAAATTATTTATTTCATATTATTTCGCACCTTTTTCGAGATCGAACTTCTGATCCGTTTTCTGGTCAGTTTTTGAGAATACAACTCTAGAAATCGCCTCAAACATAGAACATCGACCAGTATATTTTGAAGATTATTTTGTATTTAATTCCCAAGATCTATTAGATTTACCAAAATTAAGTAGATAAAAAAAAGTAAATCTTGCATCAAAATTATATATTTTTCATCAATATGAGCAGCAAAGAAAAAATTACCATTAAAAAATTACAATAAACAAAGCAAAAATCTAAAAGTCAAAACTAAAGGCAGTAAATACCTACGGAATTAATTTTATATCATCAAAGTTTTCGTTATTTTGTGAATAACTAATTAACACCTGACCATTCTCATCTATGGTTATCCCTCTATTAGGACAAAACGTTTTTCGGGTTTCCTGATTATAATTTTATCTTCCTGAACTTTTAAGTAATTTTTGTCTTTTATGCAAAGCAACGCTTTTATGTTGCTTTCTTTATACCTTGTATTAATAATGATACAGTCTATTTTTCTGGTATATTCTACCCCATTATCTGTGAACTTAAACGTAAGTTCAGGACTGTGTTTAAATCCCAAATTACTGATTAAAATTTTTATTGTGCAACGGATGTTCTCTTCATTTTTTTTAATCCATTGGGCTGCATATTTTTGTAGAACATTTTCAAGATTTACGTGAAATTTTTTGAAATCATCATGATGATTAATAATGATGAAAAATAATTCCTCTCTGATATTTTTAGAAAAATTCTTTGCAGTCCTCAATAGGCATATTATCCTTATCAAACACTTTAATGTCAAAACCTGTTATCTTTTTCTTGATTTTCACTTTAGTTTATTCGTTTGGTATTACAAGCAGTCTAGGCTTTTTAGCTACGAATGACAAATAGCCTTACTCGAGAATAAATGAGAAAAAGAGGTCACAACGTGGAAATTCGACATTCTTACACACAACAGTGTTTAAGTGAAGTGTTTGGTGGCAGTGGGTTTTATTATTTTTATTTCATAACAATCACAAGTTTGATTGTTTATCTTATATCGTACTTTTATTACAAATTTAACATTTATGAATACAACACTTTTCCAAAAATATTGGGGAAAGCGGTAGTATTATCTTTTTATCTAGAGTGAATTATAGTGTCTCCGGGTTTCTGGAAATTTTAATTTGGCACTGAAACCTAGAGTGACACTACTGACCGTTCTTTTTTTACCCAAAAAAATTACTTAACAAAAATTCTACTTTTATATACCTCTAGTGTTATATTTTTTTTGTCGTGTGATGTTTTATCTGTTAAACTATGTTTCAATTGTGCTTTGTACAAGATCTCCGACTTTAATGTCGTGGCTAAGATCTTTTTTGACGTGCAAAAATGTTTTTCTGTCGTGCTGAAACCTATTTTGTCAGACCAAGATCTCTCTTATGTAAATTTCCTGTGGTATTATTCGTATTTATTATGTATTATAACTATTATTATTTTGTACTTTGTCGTGCTATTATCGTTTCAACTTTTTTTCACAAAAAATTGCAAAGATTATTGTTAATGGTTATCTTAAAACGTTAAATGAAAGGGAATAATAATATGTATAACTCTCGACCACCATTCAATCTGGTGAGATCATAAAAAGCTAACTATTATTTATTTGCTTTTGTAATAATACACATAGGTTCAAAAGTTTTGCATCATCTCAAATTTTGTATATTGGATTAATCCATCCCCCAAAAAATTTACTATGACTTTATTATGATTATTTTTAATAAAAAATAGGTTTAAACATTTGTTTTTCTTCTATATTAAGTTTAAACAGCAAACATTTATTTTTATAGAAAACGCACATTAAACATTTATTAAGTTAAATGAACAATAAATCACTAATATCCGGTATTTCCTCCCCTTGCATTAATACATGCCTGAATACGACGCGACATCTCATGTTGTTTAAGAGTCCAGATATTCGTTCTTGACGAATATTTTGTCATTCTTCTTGAGCAACAATAACGAGCTCGGGGAGAGTTCTTGGAGGATTTTCTCGATTACCAACAGCTGTGGAGAGCATATTCCAAGCGTGCTCAATAGGATTCCAGTCTGAAGATAGCTCTGGCCGAGTATGTAATTCCCTCATTTGCTAGGTAGTTTTCCACTACTCTTGTTCTATGAAGTCGGGCATTATCGTCCATAAATACAAAATTATCACCAACAGCCCTTCTTTACAGTCTTACATGAGCATGTAGAATACTTGTAATGTACCTAGGGCCGATCATTGTGTCTTCCACATGCACTAAGTCAGTTCTCCCATCTGCCATAATGCCTGCCCAAAACATAGCACTTCCTTCTTGGAAGGCAGGCACAGGGTGAGCATGGACAAGTTGGGCAGCTCTTGTTGGTTCTCTACATAAAGTATTCGACGACTATCGCTTACTAGGCAAATTCTAGTCTCACCCGAAAATAAAACAGATTGCCAGAATTCGTCTGGTAAGCGAATGTACTCTTCAGCCCACTGCAATCGCTGAACTCGGTGCTGATGTTGTAGCTGAGAGACTCTTATTGGTCGCCGATATCTCAACCCTGCTTGGAAAAGTCGTCTTCGAAGTGTTTAAATAGAAATGTTAATTTCAAGTGCATGTCGCATCTCTCTTTGCAGTTGTGGCAATGACATGGTCGAATTTCTTCGCATTGTCAACGTTATAAAGCGATTTTGTCGACGATTAGTAACCCTTCGTCTACCACTTCTTGGTCGGTCTTGCACAGAATGTGTCTCCAAATAGCGATTTCATATGCAAGAAACATCACTTTGAGAAATGCCAATTCTTTGAGCCACAAGGCGTTGAGAATGGCCTTCTTCTACTTAGGGTACTATTCTCATTCGATCCATTTGAGAAATGACGTGTCTAGGCATATTTGCACTTAAAATCGTAAAATTGCTGCTAACATGTGGCAGCAAAACAAGATAATGAAAAGGTTTTTACAAAAGCAAACCAGTCTATCACTGCAAAAACCATATTGTTGTTTTTGATAAGCTTCATTGAAAACACGAGACAAAAATAGCTACCCTGCAATTCTTCTTGTGCAAATTTGTTTTTTTTGTGCAAAATTACGCAGTTGGCAAAATATTGTCATTGGTAGGAAAATTTAATTTGATATTAATTTCAAAAATAGACAACCTAAAAAAGTTAGATTAAAATCATATAGGTATGAGCATAAATGGCAAAAGTAACTTAGTTAATAAATATTTTCTTTGAAGACGAGAAATACCGGACATAAAGATAATAATGCATAAATTGTTATTTTTTGAAACAATGACACATCAAACTGATAAGTTGTTGCTATTGAATAATTACAGGTAACTGCTACTCAGCAGAACTAATTTTGGAGTTGACAGACGCCTGCCTAGAATAACAGTGTCCTAACTCCATTTGTAACAAATTTTACAGGAGAGACTTTTATGTGCTGCAGGTAATTGAAAAACTAACAAATGCATTTGTTACTGTAGATACTAGGTAGTTTTTAAGGTGTTAAAGCAAGAAATAAATTTGTTATATCACTCAAAACATGTAAAAGTAGAGTAAGATCGTAATGAAATAAAAATATCAATTTCGGAAGAAAGTGGAGTTAGAACACTATTATTCTAGACAGGCGAGATACCGGTGCCGGCATCCATTGAGCTATAAAATGGATACCGGTGCCGACTGCCCAGGCTTTTTTTTTAATATATGTCAAATGTATTTATATGCCTGTAGTCAACAATTTGATATACTTTTTTATAAGAAATAGAAATAGTGACTTAAATTGAAGATCTAATTAACAAAGACCTCTTACTTGAGCTATAGTTGTTTTTTTTTTTATAATCAACTGTCAATGTCAAATTTTCTTCATAGAACAGACTGTACCACCCCAAAACATTTATTTATGGGTCAGCTGTATAATATTTCCCACTAGATTTGAATTGAGGTTATGCCAAATCAATGTCAAATTGTATTTTATTACGAAGATGAGAAGTGCCGACACCGAGCCATCAAGAGATACAAGAAAATAAAACCCTCTTGATGATTAAAACAATAGGAAAAGGGCGTTTAAAAAACAGGAACAACACAAAATAAAAACTAGAAAACTATTCATTTTCATAATTTGCTTCTGAATCGGAATCACCAGACACAGAGTCTACTTCAGAATCTGAATTTTCCGCCAGTTACATAATTATCGGCAGTATATCTGCTATTGAGGTATTGCCCATAAGCTTGTGTCAATCTTCCCCAAATGAGGTTTTCACAGTGGCGGATACTATTTTGCCACATTTCTGGGGTAAAGTGAGCAATAGCTTCCATCCACATTTGCTAACCCTGCGGCTTTTTGTTTCAGTAGAGGACTGGATATGATGGTTGTAGAACGTTTTTAAAAAAGCCCATGCTAGTTCAATAGCTTTATAATGACAATTATAAGGGGAGAGGGGTAGCCTGAGTACAATATGGCCATTTTCATGAATTAATTGGTCAATAACGTAAATTTTTTGAGTATTTTGTTTTCTAGGATGAATTATTTCCTACAGTACTTTCTTTGTGGCCTCTAAGGGGTATGTTATATTATTTTTATCTAACCAATTGACCATCTCTGATTTTTTTGAAGAAAAAAACTGGAGCTTTATCAAGTTGGTGTAAATGATAAGTTACATTATCAAGTATAATGACACAAAGCTTGTCTAAGGTGTTCAACGCTGGAAGTACTTGCTTACGAACCCATTCTGTAAAAATTCCCGCATTTATATTTTTATAATAATCCCGATGGTCTATCTCAAAACTAAGCAAAATGTCACAATTTGGCAAAAAAACAGCAGAAGTTCTAGCAAGTACGATTGTAAACCTCTTGCCTTCACCGTGTAGTCTTTGTAGAACACCAAGTGGATCTAATTCCTTGACCCACTGTCGTACTTGACTACCATTCTTATATACCCAAGTTTCATCAAGGAATACATAAATATATTTCTACTATTCTGTTGTTAACTTTTTTAAATTTGTACCCTATCGACTTGACAATGTTGTACCTATAACTTTCACTTGCTATTGCTACACGTAAATTTACAATTTATCTAGCATATTGGTGAACGTCGTTGATAGTAAAATATTGTTTCTTTGAATTGTACCGGTAAATTTGTCTAAACAGTTTTGAATAACTACTCAGTCAGTAGTTTGCAAACAGTCGAGGAATGGAACTTAAAAGGTGTAGAAAAATTACAATTTAGAAAATATTTGTCATAACAGTACATCGAATATGTGTGAAGCTTTATGAGAAATTTCTTTGACAAGCAAACGAAGTTTCTCAGTTTTGAGTTCTTGACAATAGCGAACTACAGCCATTTTTTTACGTTCTGCAAGTGGCCGCCCAGTACCCTTCTTGCGTGAAGTCATTTTGATTTTATTTCAAATTTAAAACATTTGGCAATTTTTAACGAAGCAAATGCAATGACAATGTCAGTGATGTTATCATGACAGTCATTGCTACGAACCCGCATCTGGAAATTTACCATTGGTGCTTATACCAACATGGCAACAATTTGAAAAGTGATTATAAAAAAATTCAACTATATTAGCATTATTAGGTACGATTGACATCTCTAATCTTGCATTAGCAAAACCGAAAAAAAGCTGATGCTAACAAAATTTTGTTTTTGTTCGTTACCAGTACAAGATTAGAGACATCATAAATTGTAATAATGCTAATAGCCCAAGCAGGAGATCTTTGTTAGTAAAATTTACACACTAAGTCACTATTTCTATTTTTCATAAAAAAAGTATACAAGGTAGCGTGGCCGAGCGGTCTAAGGCGCTGGTTTAAGGCACCAGTCTCTTCGGAGGCGTGGGTTCGAATCCCACCGCTGCCAACTTTTTTTTGTTTACAATTTTTGTTTTTTAATGTGGTAATAAAAATCATATAGTGGGTTATATACATTATTTCTATTTAAATCTAAACCTTCTTGACTGACATTATTATTATTGAACATTTCGCTAAAAGAAATACATAAAATGTTTAATAATTAATTTAATTACTTTTATAATGATTTTTTTTTGGTAAAAAAAATTAGGTTTAGTTTGTTATTCTTTTTTATTTTTTTTTCTATTATTATATCTTTTTAGATAAGAATGATATAACATAACCACCGAACACTTTTCGATAATAGGATTTGTATTTCACAAAAGTGTCGTATTACACTTTGTGTCAAATAATCTTCGCAATTCTTACGAAATTGTGTATAATGTATAGTTCTCGACTTTGTCATGTTACGTCAAAGTCTTTTGTCGCCTAATCCATATATATCGGCTTAAGATTTCAGAGTTTCCAACCACAATAATAGTCTTAAATTAGAAACGTAGTTTCCTGTTGAGTGCCATTGTGTCTCATTAAAGACCAAACCATCTGTCAAAAACACGATATCTCTGAAATTTTAAAAGTGATAGAATTTCGTGCTAATTAGAGAAAAAAAGTGATAAAATTTTTCGCATCACGTTCCCTGGAGCCATGTTTGAACAAAACACGTTCTAATCAATTCGGTGGCTTATGCACCCCTGATGCTCCATTAAAATGACGTAAAAAACGACGGAATAATCTGGCTCACAAAGGGGGTGACACAATGCGAGGGTCCTTTTCATCACAATAACAATACACCGTTACGCTTGCTTCTGATTGGCCAAGGCTGTCATGGCGGATGAAACAATGGAACAAAACAAGACTTTCGCAAATTAGAAATACTCTTACGACAAGAATATTATTATTATACGGGACAAATATTCTTATTCTATATAATATCTAGCTCAGACACAACTTTTTTTTTTATAAGACAACGCTTTGAAATTTGTGATTTTGATTATTTATTATCTAATAAGTAATAATACAAACCTATTAATAGAAGCCAGATAAGTGATAAACCGTCTTAAAGATAATAGTATATGATTTTCTATTTTTGTAATTTAGAATATTTTGATAAATCTTGGATTAAAAGTTTTGCTTTTTTAGGTATTTTACCAGTTTTGTTTTTTCTTTGGGTTTTAATTTTCTAAATCCGAGAATATCGTATTTTATTTAAAAATTAAATTAAAGAAAAAATTAAATGAAAAAAAACTAAACAAAATTCATTGCATTTTATAGTCATCCAACGATCTATATATTGTTTATTATATTGTAGTACGTATATTTATAATTTTTTTTTTAATTTTAAACGTTTATAGTTTATTAGCCTTTTGGTTCTATACTTTTACCAATTTATAATGTAGTTTTAGAAAAAGCATACCTAGCATGTATAGCATTTTTATAAGAAAATAAGAATTTGACTTATTTTTAGCCGTATTTAAGCTGTTACTAACTACTGATGGGTTTAAACCTGAAGTAATAAATAGTTACAGGCAACGACATTTAAAAGGCAATTCCAAATAAAAATTTTATACCTGCTTTTTGTAAAATAGTGTCATAATTGTATAATTGGTTATAGAAGTACAAATAGCTTAAGTAAGCTGCTTAGTTTATAATTTATGACTTAAGTCATATTATCATTTTCTGATGGAAGAAGTATACTGCAGTGGTGCATATGACTAGAAGCTAAATTAAAATCACAAGGTTTTTATGATAGCTGTGCAAACCTACACTGCCTACACTGCAAAAACGTGAGGAAAGAACAGTAAAAAAAATCAAAATTAACGAAAGAATAATTTCTCATATAACATTTTTAAGCAATCAAGACACCGTATTATGAATTAGGCAAAGTTTATTCGCTCATCAAATTTGATTGATATTTATGCAAGCGGACGTAAGAGATCATAGAAGTCTGAAAATGAATATCCTAACTGAGAGAGTCAATGAATTATTCTAACCAATAAAATTGGCGTTTACGAGAATTCAACCGAGTTTTGTGACCTGTTACGTATAAAGATCTATCAGGCTACACAGATCAGGAATCAGTAATAAGAGAATGAGTTTTGACTTCTGAAATACAGGTGTTTTTAAAGTAATGTTAAAAATTCTAACAGGTGAAGGCTCTCATTAAAAGAATACCAAAAAACCAAATTTGCTTTATACAAATATTTATAGTCTTTGAGATATACGCAGTAGAAGTTTCTTTTTGAAAAACATCATTGTTAAAATACACGATTTATGACAACACTGTTTTTGAGTATAAAATTTAGAGATATACAATGTAAAAATTTTTGCTCAAAAACAGTGTTGTTATACATCGTGTGTTTCAAAACTAATGTTTTTTGAAAAAAATTGTCTACAGCATATATCTCAAAAACTTTAAACATTTGTATAAGACAAATTTAAAAATTGAAGGCAAAAACATGTGAAAACTTTATGTATATGAGAAATTTAGTAATAATTTGTTAAATTATTGTATAAATAATAATAAAAAAATCGTGATGTTAGTAATTAAATGAGTTAATTTTGAGGTAATTAGAAATCTATCGCGGTGGTGATGATGGTTTTAGTTAAAAGAATTGAAAGAATGTATTTGAAGTAATATTCAAAATTTTAACAGGTGACACCTCTACTTAAAAGAATGCTAAAAACCAAATGTGCGTTATACAAATGTTTATAGTTTTTAAAGTATACGTTGTAAAAATTTTTTTGGCAAAAAAACATTATTTTTGAGATTCACGATATATGACAACACTGTTTTTGAGTACACAGATTTTGAGTTATACGATGTAAAAGTTTTTGGTTTATTTATAATATTTCTAAAAACGCTCTGAGTTACGTGCCAATACCGACTACATTGTTTTTTTTTTTGTTAGTTTACTCAAAATGGTGCATTCTACAAAAAAATTGCAAGTAGAATAAAAGTTTCTAAATTGAACAGGTTTTAAACTATGAATGCTAAAAAACTTGTGCTTAAGTGTTTGTTTAATAAGGGGTAACAAATAGTTAAAATTTAGATTCAAAATGTTAAAATGTTTTTAAGAAAAAAAAAATTAATAGAAAGTTGGGTAGTTTCAACTTTTTTTAACATTTCAGTTTAAACTGAAAAGCAATGATCTAAATATACAAAAGAATATATATTTTAAAATCAGTTAAGATTTTTAAAAATGTGAAAGGTGACTACATTTATTTAAAAAAATGGTTTATATAGTTAAATTGCTGGTAAAAAAAATATTTAACTACTTTATTAAATTCTAGGTAAAAAAGTGCTTGTATAATGTGTTTGGTTCAAATCAATGTCTTTAAAAATAACCAAATATTTTTTTTAGTTTTCATCAAAATGTCAACTTTTGCCTATATCTTTAAAACATAAAACGGTAGCAAGATCTTGTTTATACCAAAACGATTTTCTCAAAAACCAGCTGAGAATGTGCAAACCGTTCTTTTATAAATCTTATAGTTTTGAAGATAATCTATATGGGCTTGCAATTTGCACCAACCTGTACAAGTTTCTTTATAAAATAACTTGCTGATGAATCGATCTATTTATATATAGTAAGTGTTCTAAAAAAGACGTGCTAAATTGTTGATACGCTGTCAAATAGGTACCAAGAAGCACGAAAAACATTTTTAAAGAAATTCATCTTTGTTTTGACAGTTACAATAATAAAAACATTTCAAATAATAGAAAATTATTTTTAATTCTGACAATTGAGAGTTTTACAATAAATAATATCTTTAATATTAAAAAAATATTTTTTTTAAATATTTTTTTGTGTTTTTTAAACAACGAACAATGTGTCAATAATCTGGTAAGTTTATTTTGAGACAGGCTGCATAGTTATGTGGAGTTACTGTAATTGAACAATTCCAGGCTATTACAGTACTTAAACCTGTTATAAGGAGTAATTAAAAACCATAATAACAATTACACTTGTTTTTATTAAGCTTTAGCTATTACGGTTGCTCTATAACTGCAACTGCGCTGTAGATTAGCATAAAAGCAGAAAGCTTCTTTCTTAAAATTTACGTAACACAATATAAGAGTGTGACGATCAGTGCATCTGTGAACCACTTATCAGAGAATGAACTACTTTATTTATTATTTTCAATATCTGCGTTTGTGATAGGAGATGATGTTGGACATTGCTTTAGCGTTCTTACGCTTCAGGACAGCGTTGTTTAAGCCACAGCCTGTATAAAGGTAGAAATTGATAAAAATTCTTTTATAGGGTTAACGTGTTTGGTCTGGGAGCTTCTGGACTTTTGTTTAGTTGAAGTCGGTAAAGAAGTCGAGAGTCGCTCTGGACTGTTCCTGTTTGGACGGGAATTATATTGGGGCTAGGTTGGTTGCGCATCGTACTAGAATTTTGCTGAGTTATACACATTGAATAACGAACAAACTGATAAACAATAAAATTTTTAGATATTGATATTTTTAATGTCAAACTTACTCTGATTGGCAACTGATAGACAATGTGTTTACTACATATTCGTAGTAAATTCTGATAAACAAAATTATAAAGTTTGTTAGTTATTCGGTGTGTAAATCAGCGAAATTCTTATACGATGCGCATCTAGTCCCAATATAATTCCTGTCCAAACACAACCCAGCACTGAACAACTTCCAACTTCTCCACCAACTACCGATTCAACATAATTTCAGAAGTTCCAGACCGAACGGTTTATTACCCCTATCAAATTTTTCATCCGTCTCCACTTTTGCGCTTGTTTTGGCCTAAACGAGTGAGTATGCTAAAGCGGTTTTCTACATCAGCTCATATCACAAACGCATTCACACAGATATTACAAATAACCATCAAGATGAAGCCGAAAAATTCCTCTTTTCAATGACCACCAATTACTTTCCCTTGATCTTGTTTTTATATCTAATAGAAAAAACAAGCAATAGAGGCGTGCTCGAAAAATTGAAGAAAGGAACGCCAGGCCTTTCAGTTTTGCACCTGAGAAAAACGACAGAACTGCCCTCTAATCCTACTCCAGGTAACAAAGTGATTAGCTTTTATTTTAATCCTGCTTTCGTTTTTTGTAGTGAGAAATTGTGAAGATGTCAAGGAAGTGTAGAGAAAAATTTCAGTATTGCAAAAAAATATTGACAGTATATGAATTAAAGTTAGAGAAACATATCAGACAGTGTCTGGAGCTTGAGAGAAGCGGTTTTCTGCATCAGCTCCTATCACAAACGCATTAACACAGATATTAAAAATAACCATCGAGATGAAGGCAAAAATTCTTCTTTTCAATGACCACTAATTACTTTCCCCTGATCCGGTTTTCATATCTAATGGAAAAAACAAGCAATAGAGGCGTGCTCGAAAAATTGAAGAAAGGAACGCCAGGCCTTTCAGTTTTGCATCTGAGAAAAACGACAGAACTGCCCTTCAACCCTATTCCTGGTAACAATGTGATTAGCGTTTATTTTAAAGCTGCTTTCGTTTTTTGCAGTAGGCGATTGTGAAGATATCAAGGAAATGTAGAGAAAAATATGTGTATTGCAAAAAATATTGACAGTGATATATGAATTAAAGTTAGAGAAACACATTAGACAGTGTCTGCAGCTTGGGAAAACGCAAAATCGGTAAAAATTTTAAGAGATGAATAATGATGTTTAAGAGTTTGGTATGTATGAAAAAAAGTATTGTAATGTATGACGATAGAAAGATTAGGTAGAGATCCAACGTGTGCAAAATAAGTATATTAAATGGGTGTTAAGTTAAAGAAACAAATGCCAGGATATATAATAAGTCCAGATACTAAGAAAAAAAACTAAGATAAAAGTAGAAAAAAAAACGCTGAGCTTTGAAGAGAAATTAAGGCTCCGGTATAAATGCAAAATGTTTCAGCAGTGTTGTGCTAAAATCAAAAATAAAATAGACGTAAGGAAAAAACGTAAAATTCTATAACGAGAAAAAATAGTTTACAAGCGAAAAGATTGAAAAATTGAGAGAAAGTGAAAAATCAGTAGAAAGAGAATTAAAACAAAAAGAGACACATTGACAGACAGGTAAGAACAATAAATATAAAAAATGTAGATACAATGTCAATTATAGTCTGCTGCTGTTTTTAGCTACCCAAAAAAAATTAAGGTAAAAATATAAGAAAGTTAGCACACTTGAAGAAGACGCTGAAGAAAATTTTATTGATAGGAATTGATGTAGGACACTGCTTTAGCGTACTCACGCTTCATAACAGCTCCGTTTAGGCCAAAGCCAGTGTAGTAGTAGAAATTGATGAAAATTTGATGAGAGGTAATGCGTTCGTTCTGGGAACTTCTAGAATTTGTAGAAAAGTAGTCGGGAAAGAGGTCGAGAGTTGCTCTGGACTGGTCGTGTTCGGATAGGAATCGTAGTAGGATTAGGTTGCTTGGGCATCGTACTAGAATTTTGATGATTTACACATCGAACAACTAACATTAAATTTATTTGTATTTTATTTATTTTTACTCTACTTATTTAAAAAATTAAATTTCATCTTTTCTTTGTCTTGAAGGCGAGGGTCCATGTTAGCTTAACGAAATTTACAAAATTTGGAGTAATCATGTGTTTTTTTAAATTCGTAAACCATTAAAATGGAATTTTCTGAAAAAAATATAGCAATTTTTAAGTAAAATAGTATGAATTTATACACCTAAATGTTAATTAAAAAATAAATTTTTTGAATGTTTAATAAAGTGGTCAGTCTTGTTAACCCTTAAAATCTCGTAATATCAGAAGCACTATATCTTCCTAATAGGATCAAACTGACACTTTCACAATCACTTGAGTCTGATAGGTAAGCCACACCTTTTCAAAGTGCATTAAACAAGTTACAACTTCTAATAATCCTTAATGGTTCGTTCCTTTATAGTCACGAATCCAAACAAAAGTTTTACTAAGCTATTAGAAGTTTTGTTAATCTATCCCACCATCTAAAAATCCTTTCTTGTTCATCTTTCCACCTGTCAATAAACTACCGGCTTTTCTTAATACTTTCAATATACCTCAAAATTCAACAAAAACACGAACACTATTTTTTTAAACATAGATAAGTTAGATAATTTCTTGTAATAGGCAGAGAATAGAATCTTAGCTAATCTTAGTTTCCAAATCATGTTACTTGTTTCGTAAGCTATTACAAAAAAAAGATTTTTGGTAAGAGGGTTGACACTTGAAATAGTGGTAGATATCAAGTAAAGATAAGACAAAAATCAATAATTAGAAAAGATGACTTAACGAAACATTAAAATGACTCTTTATAACTGTGTTTAGTTTATTTACCCAGCAAGCAAGTGAAAAGGTATCATTATAGTTAGTTAAGTATAGCTATTTTCCATCTCTTGAAAAGTTTATTTACACCTGCTTTGATAATTGCTGTAACATTTACATTAATTTTCTCCCGGCTATAAACATTTTAGTGCGGAGGTGATGCATACAAACAATGCCTCGTCACCTACTTGAAAATCTTGATTTGAAAACAAGTAATTAAGCAGTAATTGCGTAATATCTCTTATCGATTCGTCTTTATTAAAATTCCGGGGGTGCGTTAGCGTTGATAGCGGATTATATTGCTCGTGACAGACGCGTTTTCATTCACTCTCCCCCTTAAATAAAACCCCACTGACATCCCTTCGAACAAAGGAAGAGCGGGATATTTCCCCGAACGGCCATCTTGTTGACACATGTTACGTCAAAATGGATGGGCGGAATTATTAAACTTATAATTTGTATGTAAAGCACGTTCATGAATTATGAAAAATTACAAGGAGATCGATTGAAATTTAGATGGGTTGCTTGGTGGCTGGGTAGGTGGTACATAAAGAGGAGTTTGTACAACTTGATGAAAAGTCAAACCAGCGGATTCATCAAACAAATGATCGGCACGTTTCGAGAGACTCTTCATACAGTCAAGAGACTCGAGGGCTCGCGAAATACAGAGAGGATGAGAGCTGGGGTAAAATAACAGTCCGGACCATTGACTCTACGGTGCGGGTACCGCCATAACAACAAGGATTTAGCTAATTTATTTCACATTATTTAAATTTTTTTACAAGATTTTAAACAGGATTTTAAAATAAAAATCAACATTTTTTTCTGTTAAAATTATTACAAATTTTAGAAAAATTGAAATAAATAATAATTTTTTGTAACATACGGTGGTGGCCATTAAATTGGGAAAGTGTCTCAATAAATTTGGCAACGTACTATCCAAATTTAAAAAAAGTGTAATTAAAAATGTCATTCTAAACAAATCATAAAAAATTATACAACTTATCTAAACACAAATGTATAAAATCAAGTCCCACGTTTGAAAAAAGAACATAAAGTTATTTGGATTTTTTATTGTAGTTTATAATATACATATTAATATAACTTGCTGAGTTTCTGAGAAAGTCAAATAACTTTGTTTTCAGAATAGTAAGTAAATCTATTCGAAATTAATCAAATAAACTTTTTTTTCCTAATGAAAATTAATAACACAAAAATTTTATAAGACTAAAAACATTTTACGTTTTTTAATACGTAATATACTATTTTGTTTTCTTGAATTGTAATTTTTTTTTTACATCAAGGGAGGTTAATAAATATTTACACAGTATCAATGCATTAGCAAATTAACCGGAATATACAAATCTTATGCGCTAGGTTATTTACAGTGCTTCAACATATAGCTTAAATAAAGTTGTCACACTGTATAATATCAGAACAACCGCATTCTAATATAAATTGCTATTACACCTGTACCTACTAATAGAATACATACATAAGACGACAATTTTTTAAAATTAAACTTGAAGTCAAATAACATAGTTTTTAATTTTAAAAAATATTACGTTTTTAAAATAACTTGGGACTTAAAAATCAAAAATTTTAAAGATTTGAATCTTAGACCGAATAGTTATATAAAAATAGTTTGGGTGGTAGTTCATTTGGCCAACAACATAATTACATTGCATATTCTTTTAATAAAGATTTGAGTGGTAAATTTTTGTTTAATACTCATCCTTTTGTTTATTGTGCATTAAAATTATTTTTAATATTTTTGAGTAAACATTAAATATTATATTAGAATTGAAAATCACTAACCGATAGCACTGTCCAACACATATTTTGGTGCCTGGGAATTTTTTGAGTTTAATTAAGTAATGTTAAGGTGTCTAATCCAAAAATGTCGTCAGTTTTGTTCCATTACCTCTAGTTTTCGAAATATACTATTTCTGTTTTACTTTATAAAAAAATCGCTAAAAATAGGTATAGTGTTTTGTTATGTAAGATTTAAAATATGGTATTTAATTAAAACACTCAACTCAAAAGAAAACATAAAAAATAAAATAAAACGAAAAATAATTAAAAACAATTTATAAATATTTAATCGGTTTTTTTAAATCTAATTTTTTTTAAGTACTATTCGCTTTCAAAAACAAAGATACCGTTGTGAAAAGCATTTAAAAAGCTTTTCAATGATGTGTTACTAAGCTCCACTTGCAATTTAAAATTTTGGGGGTGGTAGTCACCTCCTTCAAGGAGGTGAAGTATCAAGTGTTGGCATCATTCTAGGTATTTGTCTTCCTTGTGATTAAAATCGACCCAAAAGTATACAAATTTGGTGTCCTACATCTTTAGTTCGTTACTTTATTTTGATATTTATCTATATGAATTATAAATTTTACCATGCTGTATCTCAAAAACTGGAGCTGCTAGGAAAAAAAGCGACTTATTTTTAAAAGTAACACATCAGAAATACTCTAAATCAGTTCGTATTTTGTAGGCACCATTACCAAATTTTTTTTTGTTGGCCTGTGTTGTTTGTCATAAATTTGTTAACATCGATAGTATTATAAACTTCACTGCAAAATGGGCGCTAAACTTAAACAAAAAGTTTTAAACAACAATTTTTTGCTATCAATGACATGTTATTTACAGTATAAAATCTGAATAAAATACTTCTTAGGGTCACATAATTCAAAGCGGTATAAATTGTATTCCAGAATGAATCAGTTGTAATTTGTATTAATCAAATTTATTTCAGAAAGTAACGTAAGTATACCATTACTTGTAGTTCAAAAAACGGCACTTGTAATTTATAATAATTTGATTAAAATTGTTACAAAATTAAATAAAAAAAATAGAAAAATAAAATAAAATTAGTACTCATTATTTTATCTGCTGAATTATAATTGGTGATGTTTAAATTACAACTAAAGCTTGGGTTATTAACAGCATAAGTGTTGTGCCCGTTCATAATACAATAGAAGATGACATAGTTGCCAAACGAAGTTCCAGATCGAGTTTGGTACGTAAGAATATTGTAATATAAAGTTACGATATCTACTAATACATAGTTCAATTTCACCTGCTGTCAACACGCAACGTCAAACATTATAAAACCAATTTTACTTTACGGTACTACATTTCACTTTACCGCACTAGTGTGTTAAAAAACTGTGTGCCCAAAATTATTATGTTACAAATAATGGACAATCAAGATGGCGTTTGTTAGGCTTTATAAACAGAACAACTCTGTCTCTAACATTTGTGGAGGACAAGATGTTTTTTAGTAGATTTGAAGAAATCTTTTGCAAAGCGCAAAGGCTGAAGAAAACGCATCTTTGAACATCTTTTGTAATATAAGGTAAAAAATGTTAGCATTTTTTAATGTTTCGTTTAATAGTAGGCCAAAGCGTATTTTACTGTCAAGTTCACGTTAGTTTTTGTGGACGTTGGATAACTTTTCATTTATTTTTAATAAATTAAAATTGTTTTTCACTTTTGTAATGCGTTAGGTGTCGGAATTGGAATCATTGAAGAGAAGATTGTATTCTACTCTTAAAACCAACTAAAAAGCGAAGAAATAGAACATACACGAATTTATTGTTCACGTGTTTAAATATATGCGTTTCGATTTCATCATGTATTTTGAAAGCTCACTTGACGCTTATTATAGTGACATGACGTTAGTCAAAAAGATATAATAATATAATAAAATAAATATGAATAAAATGATGTAATAAATATATCATTTTATATGATAAAATGATATATTTTATATATAAAATATGTATCATAGTTGGTGAATCAAAAGGTAAGTTATATATAGTTTGTTTTTCTTGTTAATGCGCTTGTCTGTCTCTTTTCAACACAGTGTTAAACAGAGACAGACAAGCGCATTAAAAAAACGAACTATACATACAAAAAATTTAACAATTTTTAATAGAATCCAACTGAATTTAAAAAAATATATTTTATGTATTTTTATAAAATTTGACAAGTCATAGTTAACCGAAACTTTTCTATTAAACATCTCTTAGTAATTTTATGCTTAATTTAGCGTGTATTTAAAATTATTATATTTTTTTAGAAATTAAATTCTGTTTAATTAATTTTTTGTATTTAGTGATGTTCCGGTGCACTGTACTAGTGGCACGAATTATTCTCAATGTTCCGGAGTTGAAGTCTCATCCGGATTGTTCCGGACTTGCAAGATGTCAGCTGCCACTCACTTCACTCGAGAGGATTGTGTAGAATTCTGAATTGTAAAAGATAAAGCGCGATAATAGATATTCTTGAGTCTAGACTAAATTTACCAAAAGATACGTAACTTGTAATTTAAACTTGATGACTGTGTAGGTAGCTATTCAATTTGTAACTCTAAATAGGATAATTAAACAAACCTAGAAGAGCTTTTAAGCTTATCTAAAATTATTAAATCAAACATTTTTGTTTTGTTACTTTTACTTTTAGAGAATAAATATAAAGGATTAGGAAAAAGTGAGTGGTTTTTTGGGAGAGGTCTATATGAGCAATCAAAACCGTATTTAATGAGATTACACATCCATTGTGCAAATAATCGGTAAAATTCCACACAATTCATTCTGCTGATGGTAGAGGGAAATGACTACAAACGAATTGTTGTTGTCAGGCTCGTCAAAGCTCGAATGTAACTCGAATTTTTCCAATTTGATTATGTTTAGCTTGTGGTAAAATTAGCTCTGTCAGTGCAATCATTTCAAACAATGCAGCACTCTCATAATTTTGAAAAATTTTCAGCTGTTGTAACAAGTCTCGTTTAATAATGTTGGTGTTTTAAATGAGAGGATGTAATTTGATTCTCAGACAAATATAACACGAGGTAAGTGTATCACAAAACCTCACCACCTCATTTGAAAGCTCTCTGTTAACAAAAGGAAATCTTTGCTGAATTTACACCTCGTACAAAAGCTCTAGTTTCCGAGCATATCATACAATAATCCCCACATCTAGCTACGTTATATCGTTATGTAGCTGGCACACAATAACAATACAGACCCTACGCAAAGATTCATAGAGGCGTGAACCGCCCCAACGATGAGGGGACGGCACATTTCATACTCTATTCTCTCGGCTCAATTTTGTGTATGTCATCGAGAAACGTGACTCAACTGTAAATGCGGCTCACGAACAAATTGTTTTATGGCAGTTGGCAGCCATGTTACCAAAGTGAGGAAAACGATGTACGATGCACAAAGTTGAGATTTTTATTAGAGAAGAAAAACTAACAAAAGTACAATTAAATAAAAAAAAATAGACATCTATTTAATAATATCAATGGTTTTGAATTTTTTTTTTAAATAATCAAATCAATGTGTTGTTAAATACTAATCGATAAATTTGTTAGGTATACAGCGTCATGTGTTTTTTAGAAATGTAAAGAAAACCATATATGTACATCAAACTTATTTGTATAACAAGACACTCATGTTCGTAAAAATACTCCTTTACGGATCATTTTTGTTCATTTTACGGATATTTTTATCTCAGACATTAGTTATTTATTTAATAAGACAATAAAGCGTGTTATTTAATGCCGCGACCGGCTGGTCAAATCCAAAGCACAGCGGTTCTGGTTTTACGGCATCTTCAAAATCTTTTTTTATTAAAAATTAAAAGTTAATAACAAAAAAAAAGTTATATAACATAAGCAAAAGTGTTTAATTTACAATGCCAAAAACACAATTTTGGCGTAATAGATACCAGACTTGAGTGCGTAATACTGAGGCCCTGTTTTCAACAAAAAATTATGGCATCTTGATATTGTAAACATCTTCATAATTTAAAAAAAATGTCTTTATTAATTTTTGCTGAAATTTCGGTATCGGTCTCTCTTCCTGCCTAGTTAATAAAAATGCTGTCATATTGGCTATCAACAAACAATAACACACTATATAGTGCGCTTTAACTGTCATTAAAATACAGTGATTACTGTCAACTGGTAAAAAAGTATTTATATTTGAAGTTCAGGTTTTTTTTGCGTCCACTGACTATGGTGTTTTAAATTACAAATTTGCAGTTTTAGATTTGTTTTGAAAATCTAATATACAGGTTGTTTCAGAAATAAATACAAAAATTTTAACCAGTAATAGATCTTGCCAAAACAAACAATTTTTCTAGATAACATTTTTGCGAATAATCTGGGACGTTCTGATTTTTTTACCCCTATATTTCTCCTATAAAAGTACGATACGCTCATAAAATTTTGTAAATTCAAAAAACCATAGAAACAATAAAACAAACAATAGAAAAAACATAGAAAATGTTTTGTCCAGTGGGGCGTATAGAATTTTTTGCCAAAACTTTTTAGAAGAATTTTATCTTGATAACGGTTGAGATTCGGAAAAAAAATTACCTAGTAAGAACTCTTCTCTAAACGAGATCTATAAGTGGTTAAATTTTTTGTATTCATTTCTGAAACACCCTGTATATGTACCTACTATTATTCGTGACAAAAAATTTAGAACATTTTATCATTTTGGCGTTAGTTACAGTGATGTCTACTGAGCTTTAATGTTTTTTTTTTTAAAACAAAAGATGCGAGCCAAACTCTGTTGTATGAAGTGACTCTTACGACCAATAAAAAAATACTGCAGTAGAAAAACAAAATTTGATTTTTGCATGTAGGTCCGAAAAGGTATATAGGAGAACAATTTTTTTATCATTAAGAGACAAACGTTACATAAACTTTGCAAATTTTGTTCAAAGTTCTTATATTCGGTGGTTTTCTATTTGATTCTAATTGTCACCACTTTTCTAATAAGTAATAACACAATATGAATACTAGGTATTTCACATTCTGTTTTAAAAATACAAAAATTTTGTCCTCTACCAACCGCTCACTGATTACACTAGTCTACAAAATTCAACTTTTCTTTTTTTTATCGAATGAAATATATTTTTCTTGCATAAGCTACTAAGGGTAGTTAATACACAATTTATTGATTTCTGCAAGCACGTCACAATTCTTAGAAAAAACGTTTTCTTTTTCACTTTTTCATAAAAGGTGTCATTATTTGACTGATGATGACGACTATACTACTAGACCAATTTTAAGTGTAAGATGGGTATTGGTCGCAGGATTACATGGTCTTTAAACTGCTATAAAAGTTTTTGCCCTAAAAAACGCGGTTTAAAAGTTATAGCCAAAAAAAAATGTTAACTTTCAACAGTTCCGTTGTTCGCAAAATGTCATTTTTTCTGGAGTATACTTCTTCTAAAATTATTTAAAAAAAGTTATTTGTTTAATAAATGGCGTTACCATTTTTTCATACATTTTTTTTATTATTTCATCAAAATCTGAAAATATTTGCCAAAAATATCAAGGTTTTTGGGATCAGAACATGCCAGGCGATTACAGTAGAGAACAAATTTTAATTTTTTATTTTTTTTATAATAATTTTTATACAAATTAGAATTATTTTATCATTCAGATAATTTAAACACAAACATTTTTTCTAACACGTCAGGTTTTTCAGAAAATAAAATAAGTAAATTAAAAATTTTTACTCTATGCTAACTAAATATGTACATCTTGTGGCGCTTACACTGGACAACATGATTTTTTTTTTTGCTGTCTAATACGTGTCTCTTATGTACTTTTTTATGCAGATTTTAAAAATGTACTTTAAAATTGGCCATCACGTCAGTTTTCTGATAAAACTTATAAAATATTTTTCTATACAGTGTGAACCATTCGTAATGAATAAATTCGATAAAAATTCAGGGAGTTGCCTTTCAGGAAAACGCTCGGACACGTGTCTTGTTATTTTTTAACGCACATTTTTTGACAAAAAAATTAGATATAGAGGATGTCCTAAAATCGAGATATTACCCTCAACTTTGAAATTTTAAATGAGAATCCTAATATTTTTTAGCATATTTGAATTCTACTTATAACTTTGCGTATTTTTTATATAGCACACCCTATGTCGATTTTGAATTGTTTTTGAAAAAAAAGTGTTAGAAAAAAATGAAACTATTAACAATTGTACAATTGTACAAGAACAAATTTCTAGTAAATGTCAAAAATAACAGAATACGTGTCCAAGCGATTTCCTAAAAGGCAAATTTCTGAATTTTTATCAATTTTATTTATTACAAATGATTCACGCTTTTTTTTCAAAAACAACTGAAAGTCGACATTGGGTGTGCTACATAAAAAATACGCAAAATTATACTTAGAATTCAGATATGCTAAAATAAAATTGAGGTTCTCAATTAAAATTTTAAAGTTGAGAGTCGTATCTTGATTTTGGACCATGCTGTATATCTAATTTTTTTGTCAATAAATGCGCGTTAAAAAATAAGAGGACACATGTCCGAGTGTTTTCCTGAAAGGCAACTTCTTGAATTTTTATCGAATTTATTTATTACAAATGGTTCATACTGTATAGAAAAATATTTTATAAGTTTTTTCAGAAACCTGACGTGATGGCCAATTTTTGAGTACATTTTTAGAATCTGCATAAAAAAGTACACAAAAGACACGTATTAGATATCAATAAAAAAAATCATATTGACCAGTGTTAGTTATTGTCATCGTGACCGATAATGTGATTGTGCTTGATGAAAATAAAAATTAAAAGCTGTTCTACACAACTTTTATGTCAGTGGTAAAATTTGATTTTCCAAATTTTTGTTACAAATTGTATTGCTTTGCTCTGTTTCTTACAATTTTGAAAATATGGTTCTACATTTTTTGAAATATATGTTATAACTCCAACGTCTCACATAAATATTTATTTCTGCAAAACTGTTTATAATAGAAAGTTGTATTGAAGGGAACATAATTAAATATGGTTAAATATTGCTTCATCTAAACTAAGTTTGTTTTAACCATTCAACGTGCGTGTTTAGCAAAGAAATTAAAAATTATTCCGTTAAATTTTGAAATATGTCAAATGGCAACTTTCATGTTTTTTTATCAACTTGTTAAACACTTAAAATCAATAAACTCATAAAAATTTACCCACTTAAATAAAACATTAACAAATATTATTATTTTATAAAAACTTTAATGGCTCTTTGTAATATAGAACGCCCTTAAATTATTTACAATGTACAATTGTTTCATTCTTATTTGACTAAATTTTGTTTAAAATTTAAGTTTAATGTTTGAAAAGGAATATTTTTTAAAAAAAGGTAACTGTTTAAAAAATTTTAAAATTTAATCAACTTTTTTTTTAATTTTGTCTGAAATATAAGTACAAAGTTGACAATTTATTAAAATAAATTGCGGTTAAGCCACATATTAATTCTGATGCCTAATACGTTTTTTGTTCCAAATCTTTTTTTTTAAGATTATAGACGTTATAAATCGTAATAATGCTAATAGCTTGTTAACAAGAATTACAATTTAAATTACTATTTCTATCTCTCATGGAATAACTTTATTTATTATATCATAAGATCTTGCAAATGTTTAGTTTTAAAAAAGATAAAATACATAATTAAAAATAAAAAAATTATATTTAAAATATAAATCTAAAATTGTAAATGATGATTTATTTAAAATAATGAAGCTAATGATAGTTTCTAGTGTAACCGAAAAAGATGTAAAACATCTGACCAAAAAAATACGTTTAATATAGTACAACTTTTATTATAATTTTGTAAAATATGTGTCTGTTGCTTATCACGTCTAAAATAATTAATAAAATTTAAATTTATTTTAAAGTTAAGTAAAAAAACGTTACATCTTGTAATAAATTATTGTTTGATACACTCAAATGAATAGTGTTTTTTTAAACCTGACAGAATTTTATTAAATTAAAATTAAACACACAATAAATTAACTATTGATCAAAAATCTATTTATATTCAGCTAAAACTATATGAAAATCATTTAAGCTCATGGTCACTGCAGCTTAATTTTGAGTCACTTTTTCGTGTAATGCTGGCCGTTTGTGACAAATAACAAAAAAAAAATAGGGATAGCGTCCAATACCTAAGTTGTTGCATGTATTTAGTATAAACCAGTGACTTTACATAGCCCTATAAGAAATAACCGAGAGGTGTCAAATCGCATGATCTTGGAGGGCAATATACAGGTTCATTTTTCAAAATTATTCTATCGCTAAATTTCTACAATAAGTCAATAGTTTTATTCGTAAACAATACGATAATCTTGTGGTTTTAATTTCTATATTACTCGTAGATAGATCTAATTTTGAGTCAATCAGATTATGAGTGCATGCAGGCCGAGATCTTTGCATAAAATTTTCACCTAATGAAAACCTCAAAAAAGATCAGTCTCTTTTTTTAGGATTAACGCCTAATTGATAAACTTGGATGCTCTTTTGCTTAGTGTTCACTATGATTTTTTTAATGTGTTAATATTGTCGTATTATTTATAAAGTATTTAGTACAAAATTTATCTGTATGACTTGCTTCAAATAGGAGATTGTAGTGTAATGATATAAAAATTACGAAATGGTCATAACGCAAACCAAAAGTCTGATCTTTAAACAAGTTTTATCCATAACCTTTTGCCAGACTATATAAAAGGCAAAATTATAAAAAGGGAACAGAATAAGTAAGTATAAGATTTAAAAATTATCTAATTCAGAACTTGTATCGCCCTTAAAAACACACTTTTCTAAGTTATGGTTTCACCATTGAAACATGTTTAAAACTTATAAGGATATATTTAAAAATAAAGCTATACGTATATACCAAATGTTTCAAGTTTATTTTTTAACTTTTTTTATCAAAAAAAAAATAATAATAAAAATAAAAAAACTGAGTGTACTCTGACCAAAAGTTTACTTCAATTGTAGGTACCCAATAATTTTTTCTTATCATTTTATTTGAGGCTGTAAATTTAAAAAAACTGTTTCCGCCAAATTTTCTATCTTAAAATTTTTATAAGATTTAGTCAAAAATGCAGTATTTAAAAATTAATCTTTAACTTTACTTATTTCTTAAATTATTAGTTTTTAAATATAATCGAATTTTACAATAAAAATTAAAAGTGGTGCGTGGCTGTTATAAATTTGTAACACAGATGCAATCCACCAAAATACTTAAATCGCAGAATAAACATACCGGAAACGACTAACATTTTTTTGTTACGAAAATCTATAATTGCTATTAATTAATCAGAAAAAAAGATTTAGTACTAAAATTAGAATTTAAAGATAATTAAAATTATTTAAAGAATGTAATTACACGTCTAATTGTGACGTACTAAAAACATTAGCGATTAAAAATTATTGAAATATATTAATAACTTACTAAAAAAAATCTAAAAACTGCTTATTTAATAAAATAATTTCAAATTTGGACAGAATATACTACCGACCGCACGCATAATAATCTTCTGCTTTTTTAAAAATTTTTTGTTTAAATAGAAATTGGCATTTTGAGGGTTAAGGAATAAACATTAAACATATCAGGAAATTTAAAAGTAAGACGCAATATTTTAACTAAAAATACAGCACCTCAAATTCAAAAAAGTATGTCTTATATCAAATGATAAAAAGTTATAACCTTAAAATTAGTTATTATAAAATACCTATATCAGTGTGGGCCAAAAAAGTCGCCTATTTTTTTTAACTTTCGACAATGAAAAATTAGTTCCTAGGCACCTTTAAAAAATGTTCTCTAAAGATGAGCTCTCAATTTTAATAGGAAGGCTCTCTTCATTTCAGTTTTCAATTTTTTTTTAAGTTTTATATTGAAAAATCTATATCTCGTCATTACTTGATCGTACAGAAAATTTTTACTTACAATTTTTGTAAAAAATTTAACGCTCTACAAAAAATTAAAAAAAGGTATCTTACAATTTTTTTATAACTCTTATTACTGTTTAGAAGATATAGGAGATCAAAAATTGAAGAATTTATCAAAAATTTCTTTTTTATTTCTAAATTTTATAACTCGTAGATAAATAAATATAATAAAATGCCCAACATATAATTTTGTTGGATATTAAACGCTCTACAAAAAGATCTCTTGTGCTTAATCTATGACTTTAACTCTTTAGAAGATATTCACATCCCAATCCTAATGTGTACTTATTTAAATAGTTTTTAATAAATATTTTAAATTTATCCATTTAAGTCATAAATTCTAAAAATAGTTAAAAAAAAATGAGTTTATTTTAATAGAATAACAGTTTCTAAGTTATGTCTTATCTTTTGTTTCGGAATATATTACTTTCTGATCATTTTTTTAACAATATTTTCTTTTCATAATTTTGCTCTTATTACAATTTAGTATCGTGATTTAATATTTTTCAAAGGGTTTATTTAAAATGTAAATTAAATTTTTATGAATATTTTTAAAATACATGACTTAAATAGATAAATTTAAAATATTTATTAAAAAACTATTATAAAAATTATTATTTAAGTAAATAATCTATTGATACCTGCAATAAATGTAAATATCGTCACAAACTTAATACCATTGTTTAAATAAATATGTACTAAATGCAAAAAAATTTGAAACAAAATTTGACAATGACAAAAAATCCAATACAAGTCAACCACTTGTTTGATGACTGACTTTAATAATTGTCAGTTTTAGTTTTATATTTAATTATATCAAACTAAAAGCTTAGATATCACACATTTGAAAAATAAAAAAAAAATCTGTGGTGTTATAAAAGCTCAAATTCGGAATAAACAACTAAGTTTCAATTTTAAAGATATAAAAATTTAACTGCAAACGTCAAAATTTCATGTTTTAATTTTTTTGCGCGCATACTTATCTACATACCTAACAAAAAACATTTTAAAAATATTTTATATAATATTTTTGGTAATAAATAATTTTTACTAATTGTGATAATTTTGAATTGTATTGCATGTATATAATTTGTGACAATATTGTGTAACAAAATAAAAAAATGCAACTTGCTGCATGTTAATTTAATTTTTATTTTACTCTATTTTTTACCAACTCATTAAAAACAAATTTGTAAAAAACAAGAGTATTAAATACATCAAACAAATAAAATATCCCGTAAACCGTCATATCCAGAAACCCGACACTTCTCAAATCTCTCCACGCCAAAAATAACAAACACATAGGCGGCCATACTGGCTATTTTCATTGTAACAAATGCGTCGTGTCGGGTGTCGCATATGTAATATCCTTTTCACAATAATAACATTATTTCGAAATGGATCAATAATCCTCGTTTCCCTTTCATTACGCACCTAACAATGGCGTTCTCGATGTGTGTTCCATTCCAATTCAGAAATAATTAAAGTATAAATTGAAAGTATAACATGTTTGAAACGAAAGAAGAGGGTAACCTAACATCCAAAGGCCGTTATGCAACGACACCCTCCTAACTTCCAGCCAATCAGTCGAACAGACCCGCCCTTGACTTTATACAAGGGGGCTACAACCACATGCCCTACAGTAAATTTTTTCAATGCATGTTATTCCATTATACCCTAAAATATTCAAAAACTTAACTACAAATTCAATCAAAAAATAAAAAAAAATAGCAGAAATTCGTTAACTTTTGTCTAGGGAAGGTGGGGAAAATTTTCAAATCACGGGCAATTAAAGAAAAAATCGAAAGTTGATGCGTCTTAAGAGTCAATTGTCAATTCAAAATTGATATCTTTTAGCAACTTTAAAATTTATTGTTATACGTAGCTGCAGCCACCATTTAGTGCGTCTACATAAATCGAAATGTTAAATTTTTAATGCTGTGTCAAAAATAATTGAAAGCATTTGTTAATATTACTTATAATAGTAATTGTACTTAATACTAAATGAGACTCTTACTCGTTTATTTGGTTTTTATTAAACTTTTTTTGATGACGTCAACGCACTCAATAGTGGCCGCAATTGTCTATACCTACTATGTTCTCCACTATTAATTTATCTTATATTTCGTATAATCAAATGAGGTAAAAAACAAGTGACAAATCCTAATTAGCTTAAACTTTATATTTACTTTCAAAGATACTTAGAATTTTTTTGGTAAAATTGGTATGACGGCTTGTTGCTACTGAATGTGAGCAATTAGTCTCCGGTCACGCTGCATATACCGGCAATAATTTGGAATTGTGTACCTACCTCACGGAAATGACGTCACACGTTTTGAAAATACAGAATTGCATAGCAATTGGCTTAAATATCATCTCTACATCCTCCATGTCTAAATATTATTTTAATGGCTAATTTCATTCGTCGGGATCCATTCAAAATGCTGAGTCACTTGTCATAACGAGTATGATGTTGGGATCTTTAGAGTCACAAGTTTTGTCTCTTATTAGCTTCAATTGTTGTTGCATACACTGTTGGAAATAAATTCGAAAGTAAACACCTAACACCAAAAAATAAATAAACGGATTTTGACAGTTTTTGAACGCTCGAGGACTAAAAATAGTTACTACGTTCTCGCCTGCGCCTCGTACGTTTTTTTCTTGATTTTGTAATTTTTCAAAATTTTGATTTGTGGAAATATTTTAAGAGTGTACAAGGATAATATCATGGAAACATTTGGATGAATGGCGTCTTCTTCCACTTGAGACAGACTGGCGTGTCATTATATTGTTATATTCAGACAAAGCGATCAGAACATTTGCTGAGTGTTTCTGAGGAAACATGATATTATCTGTTTTCTTCTGTTTGTTCGAAGTTTGCTACTGTTGGACAGCTTGAAGATAAAATTTCTGATATGTTGATGGTCTTAAATTATATACTTACAACTTTATTTACTACTTTCCAGTTTAGATTAATGACTTGTCAATATCTGATATGCCTGCGTGTGTAGGCTGGTATTATACTCACATTCAAATTTATCGAATAATTATTTCCGGAGATAATTAATGTGTTGGTTTATTAATGATAAGGCATGTATTGCTATAAATGGCTTTTCAATTAAATTTCTTGACAAAAAATAAATAAAAATTATTAAGCAAACAATACATTTTTAAAAGATACTTATATCTTTATTTTCTATTTTTTAATACTATCTATGATAACTGCTATTTTTTTACTTTGTAATTATTGCGGTTATCTTTTATTCACTAAGGATAACCTCCCAGTCTCTTTTTGCTAATATGAATTTTTCCTGAAAAGGAAAAGGGATCAGTAAAATCCTTACATTGCACACATCAAGTCGACTATTCGAATGAACTTCCCATGGGATCAAATTAGAAGCATTACTAAACCAGGAGCTCAAGGATAATAAGATATCTCTTATTATCTGTCTCAATATCTGACAGAGCTCGGCAGCCATTACACTCCCCCCACTATGCTAATTTGTAATAAATCTCCTCCTCTTCTATCTTGGAAAAGCTTAAAGTTGGAGGGGAAATAGGAGGAGCTTAAGAAGGAAACGCCTACAAGTATAAAATTTGAAGTAAGGATCACAGATGGCGCAAGCTTTACAAATTTAAGAACAAGAGATGTGTCTGATTTGATTTATGTGATATTTTAGATAAGGACTAGAATCATTTAATTAAATAATAATAAAAATGTAACAAAATAATGAAAGTAAAAAAAATATTAAACAAATTTATTTTTTATTTATTAATAAATAATTTGAGCAAATTCTGTGTTATTTTTTGCGCTCAATCTGTTTCTATTTGCGTTTGGTTGGCGCATTAAATCGCTTTAAGCTCGAGCTTTTCGTAATGTTTTGATTTCTCATATTGATTTAAATTCTCCCGAGATATGGTCTATTTCATCCCGGCTTACCACGCCAAAGCAGCGAGTGATTTTGTTTTATTTAAAGTGGAATATTCATGTTTCGTACTTTTCATATCAAAGTAAATCACATCAAAGAAAAGCGCAGACGTTTTCTTCGAATACAAACACACACAGGAAAAAAAAGCAGTGGGAAAATTTACTTTGAAGTTTATAGGGGGCTCCCATACGCCAAAATTTATTCAACACATTTCCACGATTTTGATTTTAGAGTAATCTTGAATTCACACAAAAAACAATCTGATTGTTAATGGAAGTTTTGAAATAAAAAAATATTCGACAGACATGAAAATTGCGTTTAAAAATAGAGAGGCAATTATGATTGTTAAATGAAGTTCCGGGGACGGTCAGGCTGAATAAAATGCAAAATACACAAATGTGTTCATATTTGAGGCCACGGAAGATTAAGTCTGATTTAACTAATTGTTGCGATGTAATCCACATGTTAAATTTTCCTGTTGGATGCGCGAGCGAACACAGATTAAACCAGAAAACGCAAAAATGTTTTCTAACGTAACAAAAATTTATTTGAAAAATTACACAATTTGCTCAAAACCGTTACCTATAGTCCTGGAAACATACCAAGCCAGTTTTTTTCCCCACAAATTTGTGACTTAAAATTTAATTGTCAAAAGTGTAAACAAGTTATATCTTTGGTTTGATGGTGGTACCTAAAATATATTTTTATTAATTGTTGTTTCAACTTTTAATTTATTTTACAACCATCATCTTCTTTATATGCTCACAAGTCAAGAGGTAATCTTGATCTTTATGGCACTCAAGGTTACTAAGCAACATAACACTTTCAAATAAATACAATTTCTTCTGTTTTCATTTTCGAAAAGGGTAAAGAAACAATGACAACATTATGGTATCCAGAAACAACAATAGAACCGAATACAATAAAAATCGGTTATAACGACCGTCTCCAGTGACTCTAGTCCAAAGACATCAACAATATTAGTAATATTACCATCTCAGCGATTTCGACAGAGGTAGAATTGTAGTCTTTTAAAAAGTTTGTCTTATTGCGAAATTGCCCGCTTTGTTGATTCTACTGCAATAACGGTAATGCATGTGTTTTGAGTGTGAACAGAAGAAGGTAGAGAAACACGAAGCAAACCAACAGTTCAACTGAGATGTACCACAGAGCGTTAAAACAAGCGCTTTATACAACTACCTCTTCAAAACTGTTTTGCTACTACGCGACAACCTGGTAACCAATGGTTTGGAAAAAGAGCAAATGAGTTTTTAGACTTTTTGTGTCCAGGACTATTAAAGTAATAGTTTGAAAAGCTATTGTCTATGGATATAAAAGCCGATCACCTCTTGTGTTTATTTAAGTTTGTATGACAACTGTGCGTTATGTTGATGACGTTCTACAAACCACTTATTGCCTTATCTAGATGGCCGTCAACATCTTTTTTTCAGCAAGACATCGCACGTTCACATATTAATCGTCAAACGATGGACTTTCTCCAAGAAGCTGGCGTTAATATTTTGACGTGGCCACGCCGTTTACTGAATTTGGATCTTTTCGAGCATGTGTGAGATATGATGTGAGAAGACTGTCTACTTTGCACCGTCCTCCACAGCTTCTGGCACAGTTAATCTTTAAGGTTCAAGGTGCATGAAACCAGGTGCTACAAGTAACCATCAACCATCTCAATATTCTGATGCCTAGATGTCTACAGGATTGTACTCATAGTTAGGGGGTCTCCAAACATATTATTAATTTTTTTTTATATTAATGTTACTAAAATTTCTTGCAAATCTTATAGTTTTATTCTTGATATAAGTCTACTAATATGTCAAAAAATCATGTTTAAAAAATTATTTCTTCTGGGTGTAACAGTAACACTTCTAATGTCACTGAATATATATTTTTCTACGTATCGATTTATTTCAACTTCTGTCTTCAGAATTTGGTTTTTCAATACTTTAGAATTTTTTTAGAAATTGTCCAAATTTAAGACTAGAGTAGGCAAGACTTCTTTAACTTTTCTTTGGTGTACAACATCCTCAAACATTCTGATACAGAGCCGGTCTTTATTCAAATTTTGCAAAGATGCGATTACTATTTTTTAGTCATTCGAATTTTGTCAGTTTTAATAAAAAATAAGTTTTAGACTTTTTCTGATGGTCTGATTTTTTCAAATCACTTGCTATTATGAGTCAAGATATAATTATTAAAAAATTTAGAAATGTAAAATGTTACTTGGCCATAACTACGAGACCTATTCATAAGATCAGTATCTAAATTTTCGATTTGCACATTGATTTGTTTAGTGGAGATGACTGACAGCGTTACTTTTTCTTCTTAATATGAGAACCTACAAGCAAGTTAGTGAAGTTTTGATGATATGGGCCTTGGACCTACATGGGAACGCTTGTTGCTACAGCAGATCTTACTCTCTTAAATAAAATAATGTCTGCGCAAAACGGCTTTGTTAAGTATTTCTAATAAAGTAGCATATTTAATAAAGTAGAGAGACCAGAATACTAACACAACAGTAAATGCTACATTACTTTTACTATTTGAGATTTTTCACTACTACTTATCATCTATCTAGGAAGATAGATGGTAGGTGTATAAAAATACTATCTACTATCAAAAAGAACTTTGGCATAAAAAACAAAAGTTAGATAAATCAAAAAAACACCCCATGACAAACTTTTATATCTGTTCGGTTATGGTTAACACGATGAAGTAAAAAAACACAATGAGTTTGCTTTATATAGTCCTGTTTTAAGAATATAAGTTTATACCATACAAGTTTATCTGTATTACAGCTTCCTTCAATTTAATTTTTGTAAATTTACTAATGCTTCTGACATTAGTTTTCTTAAATTAGAAAATTTAAATCTTCTTAGTTTTTCATTACATGATAATGCATTTTCTCTTTTTGCCACTAAACTTCTAAAAAAATTTCGTTTTTATCAGAAAGTCTCTACAAAATGAATATTCTTTTTGATCTTCTGTCTTTTTTGGAATTATTTATGGATGCGTAAACTCAATTTAGGCTATTATTTAAGCTTATTTAGGTTAATTATGTAAGCTCATATCCATTAAACATACACAAAGAAATATACGAGGCTTTTAATAAAGAAATTACCACACTGCAAAAACTCTTAAATATTAGTTTCTCTGAACTATCTTGGTCTCAGGCTTTACTTCCTGTAGCTTTAGATGGTCTGGGTGTTCGTTCTGTTGTGGATGTGTTATTGCCAGCTTTTCTATCTTCGGTTTTTTGCACTTCAAGTCTTGTAGGCTCTATCTTTTATCCGCCAATGACTGGATATCTGTGAGATACAAGAGCAAAATTTTGGCTTTATAGACGACCAACGGTATGACTATTACGTCTTAAAAAAATTGTCGTTCTTTGGTATGGAATGTCACTTTTGTTGACACTGTCGTCGCAACGGATCATTCAAGAAGCTGTTCTAATGCTGGTTAGCTGCTAGCTTCTGCAGAGTCTCTCAACAGACGAAAAACGTAAGGATTAAAAAGACGTGTAGAGTTTGTCGCTTTGCTGTAGAAATTTTTAGTACAAAAAAAATGGAAGCTAAAGCACTTGGAAATACTTTGGGTATTTTACGACAAGAAAACAAGTGGGCAAAATGCTCAGAAATTTTTGAGACAAAATTTTATATTCAATGTCTTTACAAGTGATATCTACTGTATTTTTTATCAATTTTCTGCACAGTTTTTTCCAAATTGACCGAAATATTTAAATTTTCTTTTGATTTAGAACACCAAAACAATGCAAAATAAATAAAACAGTAAAATTATTTAAGGCATTGTTGATGTTTAATTCAATTAATTGCACAATTGGCGTCTGAACCTGGTGAGGCGACCAAGATGGAGTAATCCAATAGATAGGTACATACTGTCGGAGCTTTAGTTCGAAAAGTAGTTGTTTTCATTTTGGCGTTTCAAGCATGATGTGTTGGTTTAAAAGTGGCGTTAAAGCCACCCAACAAGCATCAAAATCCTCCAAGCTTGCCAGCGTCGTTTGGAGATGCCGATATACACTCAATCTCATATTCAATAAAATAAAAAGTTGTAGGTAGTGTCGTCCTCTCCAAATTTGAAAAAAATGACTTAAGTTATAAACCTTACAACAAAGAGGTTTGGGACCGAAGTAAAGTCGCCCGCAATAAAGTGCACAATAGGTATTTTTCTGGTTATTGAAACAGATGTTTGGGATATGGTCTCTGCCGGTCTGCCGCAGGTATAAAGTAGGGGTACTTTATTGCGGGTGACTTAACTTCAATCCCAAGCCCCTTTGTTGTAAGATTTGTAACTTAAGTCATTTTTCCAAATTTGGGGAGGACGACAGTATGTATTACAGACCTAATCGTTACGGCCTTTCGGAAATTGGCTAAGGGCTTTACAATCCAGCGAGCACTCATTGAGGCTTGTCTAGGAATATCACACAAGGTTACAGAAACTGACCAAGTGCAACAAAAAGATTGTACATATTTTACTGACTACCAGGACACTGTGGTCGCGAAAGTAACGAGAGGGCTATCATTCTAACTCAAAAAGGCACATAAAAAAGCAAAAATTTATTAAAATTATTTTTTGCATGAATTTTCAGCAAACCGGTTGTAAAGGTTTTTTTCCACGTTTGGTTCTGTAAAAAGGCACTGAAATAGGCTAGGTATATCCAGTACATTTTATGGAGAATAAATAAAAGAATAAAAAACACATATAAAATTTGTAGTTATTTTAACATTTATTAACTCAGAAAAGGTAAAATGTTTTTTTTACATTAATTGGAGTATTCTAAAATGTGAAAGAGCTGTACCTTTTGACGAATCAGGTTTTAAAAAACAACCCCAGCAAACAATATTTGTTACAGTAAATATTATTTTTATCAAAATTTGATCCGGTAATTATAACACCCATTTTTGCAATTGCCTCTCGAGCTAAGCATAAAAGAATGTATTTTTATAAACTTAATTACTGTAAGCAACATTTTTATTTTAAATGTTTCTAACTGCTTAATGTAATTGTTATTTTAGGACATTTTGCGCAAGGTTCTTTCCACTAAAATATATACAATTGTAAAATGATTTTTTCAATTTTCAAGACCAAAAATCAAATTTTTATTGATATAAATTACATTTCGAAAATTGGCAACCTTTGTTGGCAATGATTGGCAAATGGAAGTCAAATTAAATGCGTTAATAAAATAAATAAACATTCTATACAAAGAAATTTAGCTTAGATGTAAACAAAAAGCACACGTAAATTAAGACACTAAAAGATTTCCACTAGATACTTCCTGAAGCCATCATTTGTTCTTCTTCTTGTTTCGAAGCCGGATTTTCTAGTACCATAAAAGTAACAATATATTTTTCCACGTATCGATTTATTTCAGCTTCTTTCTTCGAAATTTGTTCTTTTAACCTTTTACAAACTTTTTTGAGATTTTCCAAATCTAATACCAGAGTAGGCAAAACTTCTTTAATTTTCCTTTCGTGTACAACACCTCCAACCATTCTGATGCAGCGCCTGTTTCTATTCAAATTTTGCAAGGAAGAAATAATACTTTGGTAGTCGTTACAATCTGCTTCGAATTTAGATAACTTAACTAAAAATTTTTGTTGTTCAGCCTTTAACTTCTCAAAGCCTTCAATAATTTTTTCATGTGTTAATTCTTGAATTTTTTTCGGATTGGATTTTTTTAATTTACTGGCCATTTTGAGTAAAGATAAAGTTATTGGAAATTTAGAAATGTAAAATGTCACTTGGTCATAGTTACGTGACTTGTTTATGAGATCAGTGTCTAGATTTTCTATTTAATTTGTTTAGTGGAAATGACTGATATCTTCTAGATGACTTCTTCTTTTTAGTAAGAGACAGGTAGGTTAGTGAAGTTTTGACGGTATGGATCTGCAAGAAGACGCCGGTATCAGGTTAAAATTTTGCTTTATACTTTTGAATCACCATATATAAAAATACTATATCAAAATACTATATCAGGTAATTCAAAAGTATAGAACAATATTTTAACCAAAAATACAGCTCAAAAAACTAAAAAAATCAATTTTGCCTTACCTCAATTGATAGCAAAATTATAAACTAAAAAGTGATTATAATAAAAGTTTAAAAAATGTTTTTTTATCCAAAATAAAGCGATTTAACACAACTTACTTCTATACCAATTTACATTGTTTAAAAAGCTAAAAAGTGCTAAAATTGAAACGTTGTTTGTTTAATAAATTTTATAATAGATAATCGGTTAAGCGGTTTTTGAAATATAACAAAAAAAAAAATACGCAAATTCGAAAACATGTTATTTAGTTATCACTTGAGTTAATATACTCGGATACTAACTGACAAAAAAAGTGAAACACTAGAAGCAGTGCAACGATTTTCATGAAACTTTGCAAATATAATAAGGATAAGTTAAATAAGAAATAGTTAACTTTTGAAAAGCATCTGATAAAAAAACACTTTTTCTTTAATTTTAGACTGCAGATTATCACAATTTGTCAAACTTGACTTAAAATACGCTTCACATAAGAGGACGCCAGCAACTACCCCAGTTGACACCCTGTTAAAAAGATTGAATTAATTTATTTAGAAAAACCGGTTTATCATACAGGCAAATTGAATCGTGGAGTTGCTGCTTGGATGTGTTGTTGTAAGGCATGGTTTAAACAGCAAAGACAAGCCCGTGCCCCTAAATCAGGTAGACCTAGAAGACCCACAGGATCAAGTTCTTAGGCTTCTGGCATTAAAGGAACGTCATCAATCAACACATAGAATTGGAGACAAGTGGTTTGGTACTGTCGGTAGCCCAATCAACATTCGAACTATTTTCCATCGAGTTAGATCGTTTGGGCTTCAATGATACCGGCCCCATTTGGTACTGCCATTGATTCTCTGGCACAGACGCCAACGTCTAGAATGGTGTATGGAACGTAGGCACTGAAACAACGTATGAGATACCGTCGTCTTTTCTGACAAGTCTCGTTTTTGTTTGGGTCATTACGACGGACGCCGAAAGGTCAGAAGGCGACATGGTATAAGACAAAGTTTTCAGTTTTCTCTTCAGCTGCACGTAGCTCGTAGCATAGGTGTTATGGTTTGGGAAGCTATCCGATATAGAACTAAACTGGTGAACATAATCATAGCCTCACCCCCAATTTTGACTGTATCTACCTTAAAATTTAAGTAAACTTATTATGATTTTAAGTACTTTAAAAGCAAAGTAAATTAGCACCAGAAATAATTTTTACGTCATTTTAAATCAATATGTTTTATTTTTTCTACAAAATTTGATAAAACATAACTATAGCGCTTGTAGACACTAAAGCATAGGTAGTCATAAATTGTCTCAATTACTGTTACAATGTCTGGCGAGTCTTATTTGTCTGAGCTTGAGAAGAACAAAATTTTGGCTTTTCAAAACGGAAGAATAAGCCAACCTAAAATCTCCAACAAAATTAATCGTTCGCGGAAAGCAGTGTCAAATTATCTAAGAAACCCTGTAAAATATGGAACACATAATACAGAGAAGCAAAAAAAAATACCTTGGACTGCAAGAAGAATTGTCGCAACTGCAAGTAAGAGTTTAAAAAGTTGCAAACGGATAGCTGAAGAAGGTAGAGCAAATACCTCAAGATGGACTATAGAAAGGGTTTTACGTGGAAGTCAAAAATTGAAAAAAGGATCGAGAGTGGCTAGTGTGCTCCCCTGATATCAACTCCATAGAAAACTTTTGGAGGATCGTGGTTTGTCGACTCTACAGAGTTAACAAACACTGCCACCATCAACGAATTAAAACACTCTTTAGAAAAAGTTTGGAGAAAATTAGAGCGTGCAAATACATATTGATAAAACTGGTTGACAGTATGCAGTCTCGAATTTTCGAATTAATTAGAAACAATGGTAGACAAACCCATTATTAAATTAAGATTTTTAATTATTTTTTGAAGTTCAATGTCCTAGGGGCTATAGTTATGCACCCATTATTTATGTAATTCTGTTAAAAAATAAAACAAACTGATTTAAAATGACGTAAAAATAATTTTTTTGCGCTAAATTTACTTTGTTTTCAAAGTACCCTAAAACAAAATAAATTCACTTAAAGTTTTAGGTAGATACAGTAAAAATTGGGGGTGGGACTATAGTTATGCTCACCAGTTTAAATCTCCTCTAGTTTTTGTTCAGGAGTTTCTTAATGCTGCACGTTTCGTAGGGCAGATTCACAGCCAGTGGTAGTACCTTATATTCGGCAAGAGAAAGAAATATTATTTCAACAAGATAATGCCAGACCTCATATTGCAAGGATATCTAGGAACTGTTTAGAGGAGGCTCATGTCAATTTACTTCCTTGGCCTCCCACATCTCCTGACTTAACTCCTATCGGGCATGTTTGAGATATGATGAGCCGACGAAGTTCAAATTTGGCTCATCCTTTGCAGACTCTCACGCAACTTAGGCAGGAGCTACACATTGCATAGGTTACCTTGCCTTAGGAAGACATTGATAATTTACTTAGGTCTATCCCTCGACGTGTCGAAGAGTGTATAACCCAGCGTGAGAGTCCTACACATTATTAAGATGATTATTGTTGTCTTTTGTTGAATTTAGTTCAAATTTTAATCGTCGTCTTTTTGCATTGAAATAAACGTATTTACAAAATCTTTAAAAATCGTTGCACTTCTTCTAGGTGTTTTAGTTTTTTTTTGTCATTTAGTAGAAAATTTCAGGTTAAAATTTTCTTCAGTCTTTTGATTCACCTGATATTTTACACATGTTGCATAAAACCAATTGTCGTATGACTTATTCGTGCAACAATCGTCGTCTTATGCAACATGCATAATAATATACTAATGTGAGTTCTATTTATAGCTTTTTCATAGTTATAGCATTATAGTATTGTAAAGTTCTGCCATGTCATAACACTTCAGAAAACTTTTTTAAGTAAAGTTAACCTTTTAAAAAAAAATTGTGGTACCGTCATATAAATTAATATTTTGACATTAGTATAAACTGTCAGTAAATTTAGAGCTTTTTAAAATTTATTAAGGTATAATCAAAGAAAAAAATTATAAGTATTATATTTTTGAAAACGTCTCATTGTGAAAAAATAAAAAAATAAAGTTAAAATATGCAAAAAATTAACTACAATAAACAATAAATTTGTTAAGTCAGAAGTAATTTTTTTTAACATATTTGTTAATTTTCAGTATGACCTACCATTACTATCATCTTCTTTTAAAATTAATTTTTTTCAATTATTTACCAAGGCACGAACAACGGAAAAATATTGTAGTCAACCTTTTTTATTAGCGTTGTTAGAGATTAGAAATTTTTATTAACGCATTTGCTCCACTCAGGTGTTAAAACGCTTAAATTTTTAATTGCTTGTATTACCAAACTTGTTGATTTATTGGTATTGCCTAATTTTTATTATTTTACTGTTGTAGTAATTATTAACTGTATTATTAGTTAAGAAACATTAATAAGACGACAAATGTAGGTTATATAGGGCAGACTTGTATTGTAAGTGGCCTATCTAAAATTTTGACTTTTTTTAATGATATACAAATATAGTCAATAATATGTAAATTACATGTAACAGCTAATACAAATAATTAGTTATAATACCTAAACTAATCTATGTATTTTATTAAAAAAAAATTAACTAGCTAATCAATATTTTTGATTAACTATGTCAGAAAAATCAATGTTTGGTGTTCGCTGGCACGTTGTAATGGAATTATCACTTAGCTAGCTTGTAAAATGTAGAAGTGCTGTTTGCTTTCCTCGTTATTTTTTGTGCAAGCTTTATATAAATGCAGGGAAGTATGGTATAGAGGGAGCTACCCTTGTTATTATAGAGTTGCATACGTCAAAGTGCTAATGGAATGGAATGTATGTTTCTAAAGCTGCTACTCATTTTGGATTATAAATATTTAATCATCATAATTGATGTTTTGAATTAGCTATTTAACAAGACCTTATTTGGCAACTAATAGAATTTCAAATAAAACTATTGTTTGAATCTAGTAGCCAGGATTTAACTGCCAACCATCACGTGACAGTGTTACAACAAAAACCCTAAAAATTCTCTCGTTGTGTTGTATTATCTCGGAAACAAAATAAGATTTTCACTTACCTCAGCCTTCTTCGTGTGCGAGACAAGACTGTCAGCTGTCAGGTTGATTTGATAGAGTGATTCATCTCGTGGCCGGCTAGATCCGTGTTACTGAATTTAGTTTCTCGCCCCAAGTACCCGTTGAGAATTCCAGACAGATTTGTTGTTTGTAAAGATTTATCAATCTTTTTCAAACCACAGACAACTTAGAGGAAAATACATATGTATACAAGGTTATGCAAAAATTCCCTTCTGACAAGGGCAGACTTAACGAGATTTTTTATTCGAGATATAAAATAATAAATTGTTTTTTTTTTCTCGCTCTGGACGGAACGAATCGCTTGGGATGTCTTACGGCCACCTGCACGATAAAAACTATACTGAAATGATATTGTAATAATGGGATAATAATTATTATTAATGTACGTGATGGGCAATTGAAAATGACTCGGAGTCGTTTACTTTGTGCACAGTTCTTGCCCACAATCATTTTATAATTTATAAACGAAGAAGTGTGAGAAAGTACGAAAAAATAAGAGAAACGGTACAAGATAATGGAACTGCATGGTTTTCGAAATTGGTTAAAATTAAGAGTTAACAAGAAAAAAAGACACAGAGTTTTAATTAAAAAATTGTTCTTTTTATAGTATTAACATTTTGTTTAAATTTGAATTTATAGTTTGCGCATTTTTATAGTTTGAGTTTATTTAGGATAGTCTTATTTAAATAAGATCTTCTTGAACTACATATGTATTTGTATACGTCTTTAAAGTCATATCTAAAATAACAGTTGTGTTTGACAAGATGGCGATGAAGTGTTACTGAAATGTAACTGCCATCGCAGATTTTATCAATATTTTAAATAGTACATACAGAGTATTATTGAAGCAACTTTACAAATTTTATCACGTTATAGCTCTTGTTAAAAGAATGTTAAAAAACCAAATTTGCTTAATACAAATGTTTATAATTTTAGAGAAATACACTGTTGAGTTTTTGTTTAAAAACATTATTTTTTGAGATACACGATGTATGACATCACTGTTTTTAAGCATACAAATTTTGAGATATACGATTTAAAAGTTTTTGTTCAAGAACTGTATTGACATATATCGTATATCTCAAAAATATTGTTTTACAGCGTAGATCTCAAAAAATATAGACACTTGTGTAAGGCGAATTTGATTTTTTAAGATTTTCTTTAACAAGAGCTATCATCTATTAATTTTTAACATTACTTCAAGAGCACCTGTATATGGCAGTCTACGTCAGTATTTTTATAAGAAAATAAAAATTTTACTTAAGTAATAAATTATTGTTAAAGCAGCCTTATTTAAGCTGATGAGTGTAAACCCAAAGTAATAAATAGCCACAGACAACGGCATTGAAAAATTAATCTTTAATCTAAAATTTATATCTGCTTTAAAACAGTGTCACAAATTAAATACTCGCTGACAGAAGAATCATGCAGCTTTGTTAAATATGTAGTTTTCCGTTTTTCTTCTGACTCTTATTTTTTGAAAAAAAAAAAATATATAACAGTTCTAAACTTTTAAATATTAGTTTACAATAGCTTGCCATGTGACGTCCTCTGGCCTCTGCTAACAATTTTCGAATTAATCAAAACATTGTAGTGTTTTGTAATTGTTGTCGCTCTAATTTGAACTTCTAATTTTGAACTTTTTTATTTATATTTTCTTTGTCGTTCTCAATTTGTTTGTTATACTACTGTCACTATTTTTATTATTTTATTAAGTACTTCAAAGATATTTATTTTTTAGACTTTAGATACAATCTTGTACTTTTTCAACATTTATCGCGCACATATGTAAGTAGTGAGACATACTCTTTTTTTTATTAAAAAGTAAGTTATTGTAGAAAAATAATGACCAAAATTTTAAAAAACTCTCTTTTCTTTGACATTATGTATAATTTTACTCATTTGATTTTTTAATTTTCTTCAATTTTGTTTTTTTATAATATTATTTTTTTAGTTGTTAAGGCTGGTTTACAGACTGTTTGTTGCTATAATATCTTTGCAAAGACGTGACTATAAAGATCGGCTGTAAAAAACAAAGATATTTAACAAATAAAATTGTAAAAAATTGATGTATATAGTAAATACTGGTCACCTGTATAGGCAACTAAAATTATATACAAAACACAGATTTGTAAAATTTACTTCGAAGAACATTGCTACTTATTTTTTTTCTTATGCGCACAAAAATTTTTTTTTTTAAATCAGTTGCAAACAAATTTTCATTGATAAAGTCGAGAAAAAACTAGTTGCCAATTTAGCTATATAAGAGATACAGTGCAATAAAAATTCAAGTAAAAATTTTTATTATCACCGCTAAAAAAACAATTACATACTTTCTGTCTTTAATATAAAATATTTCTTTTATATTAAGTGCGTAAAGCAAAAGTTTTTTGAGCTTGAAATTATAGGGTTTTCATTGAGACCATTAAGCGTAGGCTAAAAATACAGTCGAAAAAAGTTTACAAGTTATTAAAAAGTGCAAATTCTTAATATAAACTTTTTTTCATTAATGGGGTTTATGAAGTGCACTAATTTCTGTGAAAAATGTAGTTTTATTTTAAGCCTACTAGTTACGAACCTCTATGGGTTCATCTTCAGGGTTCCTAGAATGTTTACACCACTAAATATTACATAATATTTTGATATTTTGTAACTTACTTGTCGAAATGATATTACATAACACATGTGATTTTGAATTACATACAATGATAAAATAATAAACCTTAAGTAGACTACAGTGTTTTACACGACAATACAACAAATTAAAATTGGAATTAAAATTGGAATAAAATTAAAACCTTTGTCCTCATCTGTCAGTGTTCAAAAATTAGGGATAGGATTTCTTTCGGCGGTCTATTTAAAATTTGTAAGAAAATTGGTTAGTACATCCTGTTGATCTGTTGTGTGTTACAGCATTCTGATCCTGGGTTATTCACTGATTTCTGTATGTAATGTGAGTTTATTCGGTTAAAAAAAGTTTTGAAAAAATTATTTTTTTACTTTGCGTCTCTAACAGAGAGTGATTTGAGTGTCGTATTAGCCAATTAATTCATCACCCAAATTGCGTGCGTAAAGTACTAGTACAATTTACTTTTTTCAGATTGGTAACACGCTTTCCCTGGAATGAAACGTCATTTGTCACGTTCCAGCGTTTACGTCAGCGTTAAAGTTATAATAATTTTATTCAAATAAATTTTGTTGCACTTGATGACCAGTATTCCTCACCAAAGTGTTTTTGTGTGTGTGTCGCAATTAACCTATAAAACATTCTAAAATAAGACGGACAACCAACAAACTTCAGCTTTCTTTTTGAGGCTAGAACAGCTTTAAAATGAAACAGCTCTTAGCCTTTATTTTGACGATTTACAACCCCCATAGAGTTTGATAATTTACAAGTTATTTGCTAGATGAGTATAAAGCACTGCTTGGTCTAAAATAACGATGAAAAGAATTGCTCATAATCGCAATTAGTTTGGTAATTTAGGAATAATTTTACAATGTTTTTGGAGATTTTCCTTACTGTGGTAGTGCCAATTGGAGCGTTTACTCAATAACCGATACGGTAGGTAAAATAAGACCATTTGTGCGTTACTGACACAGAATTTTAAACAAATTTGAAAACACTTCAAAGTTCAAAAAACATTTGATACTTTTATGACATTTATTACCAACTATCTCGTATTAACGCAAGTCCCTAAAGATTGAATTATTTTACTCAAAAATTACGTAAAACGCGCAAACTAGAAAAAATAGCATAAAAAACTAGTTTCTCAACTTATTGTGGCACTCATTCTTTATGAAAACTCGCGCTTTGCGCTCGTTTTATAAACTTAAATTTGTGCCACAAAGTTGACTTTTAAGACGCGTTCTTTAATATACTATTTCATCTTTCATCTGGGATTATTAATGATGAGCTTGGGTAATATTATTTTATGCATCCTTGAAGTTTAGACTATCTATTTTAATATCATTTTCAACAAGATCATCTTATTATGATTAAGCTTGTCTTAAGTTTTGAGTGCAAATACCGCTTATAATGTTTTTAGATGATCTGGAGATGTTTAATAAAATGACTATTAGTAAGATCATTATATTAAAAGATCTTAGTGGGTAAGATTATCTCAAGTATATTTTATGTTTTAATTATTTAAATACTGCTAGCTGTTTTAAAACAAACCTTAATTGAATAAGATCACTTTAAGAAAGATTTTAACTAAGACAATTTATCATGCTTACGCTGATTAAATATTAGATATTAACATGTCTAAAGTTTTTAGATAAATACTCTCTCTTTTATTCAAAGAAGATCTTTTTTAGGTAATGTTTTAAGATCTAATTAAAAATACATTTCACTCTATTGTGTTCTACTCTAGTCTTAGTTAAAAGGTATGTAGATCATGAATGGAAAATCAGTATAACAGGTATATTTCAACAGTTTTTAGTTGATTATTTTGCTAAATTTTTTGTTGGTGTAATGACATATTTAGGTAGAAGAGTGCCGTTTGTGGATTAAAAAATGAAATTAAGTATCGCCGGTGGGCTAACGGTGGTGATCCATTATCGCCAGTGTTCGTGTCTGTCACAGACGGCCTAGAGCGACATTGACTGATGTGTCGGCAGACCGCCGCTGACCGCCGACACTCCCGGGTGTACACTCCACCATCTACGTCTTTTCTGATTGATGTTATAATCTTTTAATTTGCTGGGGTCACACATGATTGCTTCATTTCTTCTCCCAATGTATCATCATTGAGTGATAAATTTTTAAAAAAGAATCGAGTGGTTTTTGGGTTTAGAGATGTAAAAATGTAAATCTCTCCGCTTGTTCAATCAGATAGGAAGAAGATAAAACTGGCAGACGAGTAAGTTCTGTACATCTTATAATTTGATTCCTTTTCGCGCTACCGTGATAATAATGTTAATGCAGCGTTAGATGATCGAAGCGGCAGATCCTCCAGTAATCCAATCAAACAACTCCAATAGCTTCTCAGATGCTTCCGATTTTTCAGATGTTTGGCTTGGATTTACAATTTAATGCACATGAAAAATGTATTTGTCTTATCCTCTCTTTCGAAAATTATTTTTCATTTAATAAACAAAATTCCGTTGCTCATTTCTATATAAAGAAAAAGCGTCTAATTGGAAATTTCAAAGCGCGAGGTACAAAGCGGTTGCTACTTGATTTTTAATTGGCAAAGTTCAATTACTGAACAGACGCGTCTGACATCGATTTCAGTTTTCAACAGCTCAGTTTTCAGCGACGTCGAGCTGCAATTAAAGTTGGGATCGGAGTGAATGTGGCGGAAATTAAAGGGTGTAGGTAGAGGCGAGGTGTAGCTCGTAGCAGCCAGTTAGCCGCGATACGACAGATTACAGGGACGCACGTGCCACTGATCACAGATCACTAATCTACATCAAGGACACCTACACCACCCCACGACTAAAGGGCAACCCATTTTTACCAAATTACTAAAAGTTTTATAATTATCAGATTTGTTTTTAGCTCTATAAATTGCTCATTTGATTTTAAAAACCAGCAGTGCAATAATACGTCTATCTATGTACTATACTATGTACTATGTATTATAGTGGGTCTATAATAAAACAGACGATAACTGTTGCCACTTTTTTTGTTAGCTAGTTAGGTACTATAGATACCTATACAGGCTGTTCTATAATTTTCTATTTATTAAGTAACTATTGACAGTGTTTATGAAGCATGTTATGCCAATTTGACCAGCGAAATACATTGCCATCTGCGATTTTTTTAAATATTTAATTTTTTTAGTATCCATTGAAAGGAGTTTTATGTAAATTTTCGGATCTTGATTAACTTGTTTAAACCATTCATAAAATGCGAATTTTTGAAAAAAAATGTTTCTGTTTTTTCAAATGCCTTTAACTTCTTGAAAAATTTTAAAATTAAAGTAACACAGAACAGTTACCAACGATGAGCTTAACTTTAAAAATCGGAGAATAAAATATAGTTTTAGTAAAAAAAACAGAAAGAATTATCGGCACACAGAAAAAAAATAAAATTTTAATATAAAAATGAAAACATATTTATCATAAAAACTGATAATATTATTTTGCTATTTTTTTATAAAGTACATTGAAAAACACGAATTCAAAGTAAAATTTTTGAAATAGATCAGTTTTCTTTAAGTTACAGGCATTTAAAAAAAACATTTGAGTACCGCTCCTACTGAAATTAACAATGGTTTTGACTTTATTGCTTTAGTCACTCTGCTATTTCGTTAGATCCACTATACTTTGTGGACTAACTTGGTATGGAATGCTCCATATACTCGTACAAGGTGTTTTTATAGTTACTTTTGGAATTTTAACAAATGCACTGCAAAAGTAAAGAGAAGAAGTGTTTTAGATGAAGGCAATGTTCAGGATACTTTTGCTTAGAATGTTCTACATAAGTCCAAGTCATTCTTTCCAGAAATATTACTCATGGTAGCCGTTCAGAACATACCATAAGCTGATAGGGTTGCCAGACCTTCGAATTTCTCTCAATGTTTTTGGTTTTTTGCTAAAATCTCTTTCCTACGCCAATAGCATATAACCATCCGGTTTAAAACAAAAATTTTATAATCTACTAAAAATTTTCAAATAAAATAGCAAGCTGTTTTTTGGAAATAAAATTTGTGTCTGAATTTATTTTAAAGAGAAAATGATTTAACAAATTAATGCAACTTATTTTTTAATTACGTAATATATTGTATTACTTAAATATATTTTCTTATGGACTAATTTCAAATTAAGATAATACCGGTAGTATCTTCGTTTCTACGGAAAATTAAAAAATTCTGGGCTGTGATTGGTTGTTGCATGGAAAAGTATTAAAATTTGTGATACCACCGGTAGTATTTTAACTTGAATTTAGCTCATTAATGTATTATAGTTATTAATCAAGCGATCAGGAATAAATAGTTTTCTTAATGATAGAAAAAAATAGCAACGAACATGATATAATCCTTGAAGACCAGTTTCTTTATCAGCCGTTCCAAGTACACTGTAAGCATTTCTCAATTGAATTGCCAGACTAATATTTTGTGTTAAAATTTCTGAGCATTTTTTGCACCTGTTTTTTGTCGTAATAGGTTATCTAAGATATTTACAAGTGCTCTAGGTCCTATTTCTTATCTACCGAAGGTTTTTAAAGCGATGAATTGGTACCTTCCTTTAATCACCACTTATTTTATGTGCTTAAAAGAATCCGCAGAAGCAGCAGCTAAACCAACATTGGAACAGCTCTTTGAAGATGCGTTGCAACGACAAAGTCAACACAAGTGACATTCTATACCAAAGAACGATCATTCTTTCAAATCGTAATAATCATATTGTCACGTAGTTTCTCGTCGTATTTTGATAAATCAGGTGGTTCTAACATACACGGAATATCAGCCGATAAAAACGCACGCTTTAAGATCATATTTATTTTATTGTGTTGAGAAAATTTTTCACTGCTTTTAATACAAGATAGGCAAGTATTGTTTTGTATTTTCTTATACATTTGATATTTCTCAAATTTTATTCACACTTTGGAAACTTAATTTAAAAAAAAAATTTTTAGGTTTTTTGAGAATATGTTGAAATATGTAAAAATATGTAGTACTGTAGACTCAGAGAGGAATGTGCACAACCATTTAATTTTTTAAATGTAAACAAATTTTTCTCATATTGAAGACAGCGCTGACCAACTACTAGTATACTCAAAATATCTAAAAGTCGGCTGACTTTTTAAGACTCTTCTATAAACCAAAGAATAGCCATTGTTTATTTTATGTACAGGCAAACCACCGTAACAATGAATCTTTATTTACGACAGTTTTCTCGGCTGGCGGAGGGAACTGTCATAAATCAAGATCGATCCTTACAGTCAGTCAGTGGTTTTTCTGTCCATAAGTTGAACGATGGTTATTTTTTGGTTTATGGAAATGTCTTAAAAAATCAGCTCATTTTTAGATATTTTGAGTATACTAGAGTACAACTAGGAAGGCCGAGAATGTAAACAGAGTCCGCTTTAATAGTTATTTATGTATTAAGGGCGTAATCTTAAAAATCTTAATATCAAAATCGTTTTAATTTTTCAAATCAAAAGAATGTTCAAGATTCCGGTATATTTTTAAAACTGTAAGAAATCTAGATTAACTAGTTGTTATTGCCGGGATACGGTATGGTGTTATTTTCTGTTTTGCGATTTTCCAAAATAAAAACGTGTGTGAAAACGTGTATTTTAGAGAAATGTTACAACAGGTAAGAGCCCAAAATTCAAGAAAAAGTTTTATTGCTCTCCGTGTGTTTGTAGCGTTTAACAGTTTTTTTGAAATAAATGATGATTTTTCATGGTAATTGTTATTTAATGTAAAAAGTGACGTTTACAAAATTGAAAATGTTTATTTGACAGCTAGACGAATGTACAGTTATTTATTTGTTATTGTAGCATAGCAACTTTAAAAAATTCAGAGCTATAAAAATAAAGATTACGCCCTGATTTGCGGGCGTATAAAGCAGATTATGGTTTCAAAATAAAATAAAAATATAAGTTTGACTTTTTCTATGATTAAAAGATGGTTTTATTGATAAAAAGAAATATCTAAAATGTAGATATTATCATAATAATCAGATTTACGCTTCACGTAAATAGCACGATAAAACAAAAAAATAAAACAAAACTAGAAAAATGCATCTGATCTGTCTAACAAAATAAATCATAAATTTTTTTATTGGTTAAAATTTGTTCATCGTTTGTACAGAGACACGTGCGAACTACACAACGAAGCGCAAAAAAACAAGAGTTCATTGTTTGAGACAAATTTAATAAAAAATCACAGAATAGGATGTATTAATCTTAATTATTATTGTTGTAATTAGTTTAAACTTTTGTCAGATTGACTGCATCAGTATTGTTACAAAAAAATTTTAACACGTTTTTTGCGTTTATAGAGATTCCTAAAGATCTACTACAAAAATGTTCCAAAAATTTTGATCGGCGCTGTATGTACAACAGTTTGCTACATGTTTTTTAATTTTTATTTTGTCGTCTTATTAATCTTTTACATTTATTTCTTTATTGATACAACTATTTAAAATTAAGAATATTATTTATGTAATTTATTGTCTCTTTGGTGTCTACGACAAAAAAGTTTTTACCATCTGGCAATCCTAGACACTGACACTAATAGATGTAAAAGAGGAGAACCGCTACAGTAAAGTTAGTTTGACTTATTAATCACAGCGATTATTACGAGCAAATCGTTGGCAATTATTGAAAACGATAAAATGAGTTTTGGTGTTAAATAATGTATTCGTTTAAAGTCACGCACATTATTATATTAACTGCTAAGTAGTAGATAAAAACTTTTATAGATATTGACTATTTTTACAAAAGTTATTTATGACAACTTTAAAACCCTACAGATGGTTTAGCTAACCCTCTGGTCGATTCTCAATATTTCTATTTGTTTCATTTTAAGAACACTTTTTTCGAATAGAACGAATGTAAAAAATATTGTAAAAACCTTCTCAAGGAACTATAAAGATTTCCATCGGTTAAGAGTAGATTTTTTTATGAAATAAAAAATCAAAACTGCTCGAAGTTTTTATTACTGCTCTCAACTCCCTAATTAGCGTTTTGCTTCTGTTCTGCGAGTGATAATTTCTGGTGCAATTACTTTATGTCTGTTCTAACAATCTTAGTAGAGAAATAAAAGTGTTGTCTATAACTTTTTTTAATTGAGGTATCTCTATAAAAGAAGCTATAAGGCATTGTTTAGTTTAGTATAAAGCATATTTACAACGTGCAGAAAAAATCAATGAAAGGTTGCTTTGCTTCAGCAACGACCAGTTTTATGTTACCGTCCACTTAGGTCATTAATTTGTACATAAAACATGCGCACTTTAATTATGAGATATATAAACCTGCTGCAGCTTTCCGCTATAAAAACTTTGTGCATCCATCATTTTACTACCAGAATATGACATGTTAGGTGGTTGCTGTAATGTGATTCGACTTGAAATAAAATTCGACTAGTATTTAACAATTAGACATATTTCTTTAGTCGTTTACTAAGCCATTAGGCTTTTTACTGACGTTGTTTTGAGGATATTAATGGAAGTTTGCTTTTACTTTGTATACAACTGCCGTTGTCATATTCAATAAATGCCAGCTATTTTTTCGCACCGATGATTTATGTATTTTGTAACATTTAATTTGCTCAAGCTCCGCCAGTCGTCATCCATACGAGAAATGAAACATTATTGCCCATAGCGAAATGCGACCATTAACAATAACAATTTTCATAGCGGTATTTGAAATCAAACATTTTTCCCAATATATACCTCCACACAGCACTAGACACATCTCATTCCACATATGCTACTTTTATGGCATTCTTAACCAACCATTCACATTTACACAAATTCCAAAAACTTCAACAAAAAAAAAACACTTGTATGTACAATTCTACACATTTGAATCATAGTTTCAAACCATGACATACTGTATGGCTACTTCTATCAAAAAGTGGCGCTGCAGTACCTCAAGTTAGGGGAGAATAAGGTTCTTTTATAGTTATTTAGTGCCTAATTTTTAGTCAATTTATTGGCAGAACCACTCTTAAGAGTTTAGAAATAAAATATTGAAAAAATAAAAGTGTTTTTTTAATCAGTAAGTTTTTTTTGTGTCATTTAAAGTAAGTTTGTAAGTTACATCTATTTTTTGATAAAACAAACTTTGTGTGCTTATCTAAGCCTGCTTTGATTTAGTTTACTACTTTAAAATGTTATTTTTAAAAAATCATAACTACATAATCTCTAAATTTTCTTATAATTGATCTTATATTTTTTTATCTAGAAACATAATGGCGAAAAGCTTTTGCTGTAGCTGCCTTGGGATACTTTCGGCATGCAGTTTTTTCGATTCAATATTTACTAAATTTAAAATTTTAATTTTAGATATCAAATCTCAAAAAAACTGAGCTTTTACATAAATAAATCTGATATAAAAAGTACTTTAACTTATACAGGGTAACTTTGAAGTATGTTTGGAAAATTTAACCAGCTATAGTACATAACAAAAGAAGTTGAAATAACCTAACTTGCTTTATACAAATGTTTATAGTTTTTGGAATACACCTCGTAGAACTTTTTTAAGAAAAATTTTTTTCTGATGATTGTTCTAGTTTGTAGATACTCTTAGATCTAGTTTTAATGTTAAAATCAGATATACAGATGTTTTTCAAAAATTTCCACAAATGTTACCAGGTGATAGCCCTTGTTGAAACATTGCTAAAAAACACAATTTGCTTTATACAACTGTTTATACTTTCTGAGATATACGCTGTAGACATTCTTTTAAACACTATTTTTGAGATACACGGTGTATAAAAACAATGTTTCTCAGCAAAAACTTATACATTGTAAATATCCAAATCTATATGCTCGAAAACAGTGTTGTCATACATTGTGTATCTTAAAAATAATCTTATTTAAAAAAAAAGTTTGAAAGGGTGTACCTCAAAAACTATAACATTTGTAGAAGGCAAGTTGGGTTATTTCGACTTCTTTTATTATGTACTACAGCTGGTTAAAATTTCCAAACAAACTTCAAAGCCACCCTGTAGTTTTAAAAAAAGAAAGTTAATTTGCATTGACGTTAAATTTTATGATATAAAAACAAATATCTTACAAAACTATATTTGAAAAACCGCAGAAATTAGGACAATTAAATAAAAAAAGTTATAATTGCTAATTTGCTTTTCATTTAATTGTCTCAATTCCTGTGATTTTTCAAACATAATAAAAAATATGGATGCAAATTTCATCAATGTTATCTTACAAAATGTGATTAAAAAGATATATCTAAAAAGAAAAGAAACATCCTCGAAGAAGAAGATTTTAACGCGAAACACATCTGATTCTGGAAAAGAAGCTAAGATAACAAATCCAAATATTCAAGTTTACGACAAACCAATTTTTTACAAACACAGAAAAACAAATGTCAAAAAATATGTTAAAAAAAAACTATTGATCTGTTAGTATGATTCAGTTTTGTCAAATTGTGAAAAACTAGATTCGTGAAAAGCAAGTGAATGGACCCAAGTCTATATTCATAAACTTGTGTTTACTGAAGAAGAATAAGGAAAACAAGTAAAAGACACTGTAATACATAACCAAAAAAAAAATCTAGAAAATGTTAATAGCAAAAATAGCTTACTTGGAAGATACCCTCTACAAATACAGCCTAGACATGGTATGGTGATAAACCTAAAAAACTTTATATATGTATAACCTTATAAACTTTTCTAATTGAACCTTGTAAAAAACAAAATAAGTCAGTTTTTTTAGCGATTTAAAAAAATTGATTTTTTTAAAAATTTTTTCAGCTGTTTATCATACAAAAGAATAAAATAACTAATCAAAAAATGGCTAAATTAACATCGGAACAACAAAAGAATGAAACATAACTGCGGAAATATTCAAGCCAACATCTAAGCAAATATGATCATACCTACTTCAAAGCTCTAGAGTGCAACTACAAAAGAAAACAAATATCGAATGTATTACAAAAAGCAGTAAAAAGTTTTGCTCTAAAAAGTAAAAAAAATAGAAGAAAAATCTCAAAAAAAGAAATAAAAAGAAGATGAAATAACTTTTTCCACAACAAAAATCTAAAAGATTCTGCGTAAGTATAAATTTGAATTAGAAGATTTTGGTAACTATGGAGTACATCAAAACCAAATTAACATCGAAAATTTTGTATTCATTAAATTTGCAAAGCACCAAAAACCAGTATACCTACGTATAGGTATATCATAGTGGCACTGTAAGAAACTTTTAGGCCTCCTGATAGGTAAATGTCAAATTAACGTACAACTGATCAATAAAATCATCGTATTTACAGGCGGCCGTGTATTTTACGCACGATTGTGCGTTAAAACAGTCAGAAAATTATATATTTTTAGCTTTAATTAGATTGGCGTTATCTCGTGCTACTAAAGCGTATTGTCCATTATAGATATCTACTCTACTCTACTTTTTTAAAATTAGTTACTATAGCAACAATTAGATCAATCCGCTACTTTTGACGTTTAATAAAAAAAGTTAAACTATTTAATATATTACAAATTTTTAATAAAAATATTAAGTAAAATTTGTCGATCAAAGAGTTTAATACAAACTGCTGTCTCCGCTGCCGTCTCGGGTTTCAAATTAATTTCTCTCTGTAAAATTGAAGTTACTACACGCGAATGTAAATAACTATTTCAGTACTCAGCTTCACTATACACTTGATGGTATTGTCAGATAAATATGTAATAAGGCGAATTATTTGTTATTTAAGCTTTTACTTATTTTTTGTTAATGATGAATATACATACTTCACGTCTACGACATAATACCCCACCAGTGAGGTGCATTCAACAATTTTATTTATTTTTAAATTGTTTTGTAAAATAAATATAAACTAATTTAGTTAATCTAAAATAATTTCTGCAAAATAAACAAACACTGAATAATTGGCTAGTAAAAAATATAGATTAAAAATACGTTTATGCTTTTAAAATGTGATTTTTTTCAAAAAAATAGCCGATTGTATCACATGGTTTTTTCTTTTATAGTTCTTAAGTTTATTGCAACTATTTTCAAAAGTTTTTACACTTTTAGTTGTAGTCGTGTAGTTTTTGTTTTTGGAGATGTGTCCATTAGTTTGTCTGCGAGGGTGGTATAATAAAAAAAATTCTGCCAGGAGTAATAATCAATTCATTAGTGCCCTTTTGGATAAACCGTCGCTCGTTATATTACAAAGTTAGGGGTGTATTATTGGTAACGTTATAAACTCAAGTGCGAACTTAGCTAAAAGCTCCTACTTGAGAAGGTGGCGGTATTGAAGGTAATTACATTACGGACCGATCCGTCAGCTTCACAAACTCTGGGTTATCTGGACTCGAGGGGGATTTTTTCGACTTTTCCTGACTCTGATTGAAAATTTATACATTATATCCGTTTTTATACATGCAGAGAAGAAAAAAGGAATAAAAATCAATTCGATGTTATCGATCGAACCCTTAATAATACTCGTATAGCTGTAAGCGAAAAGATTCGACGTCTTACTAATAATTATAACCCTTCTTTCTCTGAGGGCTTTCGGGGCTTTTGTTTGAACACAGAGAGGAGAGTAATCCTTATATTAAATATTGGCGAGATGAATTTTTATATTTTTTATTTAGTATCTCTCTAATTAGAATGAAACTAACAATGAATGTAATTATTTCAAGATGAAATAATTACGAGTTGTCAATAGTTTGAATAGTGTGCATTAGTAGCACACTCCCATCAACTTTGACAAATTAATTAGATAAGTATATGGGAAATTATTAAAGTGTTACTAATGAGAAACCTGACGCAATCAAATGGTACAAATTATATTTATTTTCTGACTTTGGAAAAATATTTTTTCCATATGGGTGTTCCGGTCCGTTTCTTCAGTCAAGCAGGTGTCAAATTTATTTAAAGGTAGTTTTCTCACCTAGTGTTACAAAATTACTTTTGACGATTTAAGACGGGAAGTTGCACAAAAGCATTTTGAAATGTTTATGTTGAAGCTTGACGACCCACAGATGGGTTATATGCGGGAAACAAGTTTTGACTCACCAAAAATTATTATCACTCTAGCCTGGAGATAAGACAATATATCCAGTGGCAGCATCTTTCGCTCCTAAACGATCAATTAAAAGTGCAACGTAATTTCGGGTTGTACTGTATAATATAACTTCTCTGTTGTCATCTTAAGTTGATCGCAGTTTAATTTAGTATCTTTAATTGAGGGGATCAGGAGTACTCTCGCCCCCGAGGTGTGAACCCAACCAACGTATACCAGTGATACATTGATATTTTAGTATAATTATTTCAGTCACACCCATTTAACACTCGATTCTGTTCAGATAACGTACTAATAACCCGCTAAGAAAATCTCACAACAATTATAAATATTTTATTTATGCACATACTAATTGAGAAAGAGACGAAAACACACCGCCAAGGAATTATTAAATACCACCAGTGGGGCTGTAATTATATGAAAGCTATAGTTTTACAAAAATATAATTTATGTTCCTAGCAATAATTTATTGCTTATCCATTTTCAAAATTTTAAATTTAAACAAAAAAATTTTACAGTTTAAACTTTGTTTTTGACTACATACTGTTATACTATATCCTGCTATCACTGATCGCAAAAAAACAAATTTTCAATCATGATTCCTGAATTCATGAATCAGTTGGCACCGCGATTAAAGTTAAAGTCAATCCACCTAAAAATAATATATAAATTAAAAAAGGAAATTTCCCAAAAATGTCAGAAAATTTAACGGTAAAAATTCTCATCAAACCGAAATCATCGGAAGTGCAAAAACATCCCAAAATTTTGTCAAAGCAGCGGAACGAAAGACATGATTTTACATCGGTAAAGCACGGAAAAAAACAACAGTTGAACATGTCATTGATAATTTCGTTATAGAAGAAATACAAAGATATTTTGAAGAAAAACAAAGGTAACATTCTGAGAACAAAACCAAGAAAAAATTATTTAAAGTCGGAATGGACTCTCACATTTTAGACGATCTGATAAATCCAGAAGTATGGCCCAAGAATCTGATTACAAAAAAATTGATTCTATACAGGGTGAGTCATGAAGTGTGGCAGATATTTAAACTGCGAATTATGCTATCTCTAAATGTAACTTTTCTGTGGTCAAATAACATCTAACAACAATTCGAAAAACACGTGGTCACGAACGTACGCGCAATGATTGTTTGATGGTCACTGGCTTTATACCCTGAAAAAGCACAAAACAAAACAGTCGAACGAAATTTATTTGGATTTTCTTCGGAACATAAACACTTTCACTTTCGGTTATAATAAAAAAACAGTGTTTACCTGGGACAAGAATGAAGCGCATTTATTTAAAATGTTGAAAATGTTGCCCTCCAAAATCCAAACATGCCCGATGCCCGAATTCCGAATACAAACATCGAGGAATCCAAGATTCACAAATTTCCGTAGCATTCCCTCGAGCTTCTCCGTGAAGAAGCACCATATCAATTTGTTCAATAAACGAATATGCTGCCAATGTTTAATTTATCACCCCCACAACACTGCCACTAGCATAATTTTACCGAAAAGCAGAAAACGACAAACTATGACTGGCTTTTGACAGACTTGACCTTCGTTTTTCAGGTAAGCAGCGCTGACTTTTTTGCTGTTTGGTTTATCTGTGAAGTTTTTTTTATTGACTCAAGTTCGTCAATCGCGCGCGCCAGTGGTTCTCAATAAAATTTGCAAAATTTTTTTTATCGAAATCTATACATTTTCGTTCTAGTATTATTTTGCATTTGTGATTGATATCTGCGGAACTATTACTAGTTTCAATTTCTACCATACTTCGTGACTCACCCTGTATATGTATCTTACCTACAATGATTTATAATTGTAACGATGTTGAAAAGATTTAGTCTTCATAAAAAACAAGTGAGCGTAACTAACGTAACGAAAATAAATAAGTTTTGGTTGTAACGTTTTTTGAAAAAAAATACTTTTTTTGCTTTAACTCAGAGCCGAAGCGCCTCTGTAACAATAATTATTTTATATACCTACCTACCTACTTTATGTTGTATGTAGAACTGAAAAAGGCCAAAAACCGGTATCTTAAAATAAAAATAAAAAAATTAAAAAGTAATTACGAGTAAACTTAATTTATTAAAATTGTCCAAAAGAGAAAATCATGCTAACTAGAAGAAAAAAAAATCTAAGATGTTAATGACTTCGGATGGGGAAAAACTCTCATGTCATTACCCAGTAAAACACAACGTAATTACAAAAAGTGATTTCATTTATGATTGTTATCGCATTGTGGATCACACAAAAAGGTATTGCTCAGACAAAATAATCAGTAATTAGATAAAGAGGCGGACTAAAGGATTTAAGCTCCAGCCATTAAGATTAGTTGAATACAGCTCCAATTTACGATCCCAGACTTTTTAAAATTTAACTATGAGATTAAACAAGATTTTACTAAAATTAATTGTTTAAAAAATTTTTTTGGAACAGTCTACTGCTTCTGTGTCATAACTGGGTTACTTGTCCAGTGATAAGTGATAACCAATCATTTTAAACTATTACATCAAGATCAAGATATTTTAAATTACGATTTTACAAAGTTTTTGTTTCACTTTGCAATTAAGTTTTGTACAAGGTGTTAATAAAAAATGTAAAACATTTAAGAAAATAATTGTATAAACCATAATAAATAAAAAAGTTATAATAAACATGGGTCTGCAAAGCAACGGTTTGGGAGAGGTGAAAGATTATTCTTTTACAAAACATTTATTTTGCAACTATTTACTACTTATTTATTATGTGCAAACAAACAAAAGGAGCTTCTAAAAAAACAGAGTTACTTCTATTTTGAAGCAGGCACGACATCTTTTTCTGAAAGATATTCTATTTCTTTCTAAAATTCTTGCATTAGTTCAAATTTGCTGACATTTTTGATTAATTCTTTGTTGCAGTTTTTTAAGGCTATTCATAGGAGTACTATAAACTAATTAGTAAGACTGGATCGAGCCTCGCGTATACATTGCCGAAGCGAGCTGCGGTGACAATATAGTAGTATAAGAGAGAGAGAGATAGTATAATACACAGATTAAATGTGTGTGAGAGAGAAAATCACTTGCTGGTAGGCAAGAACGTTAAATTTTTGAAAATAAAGGAATAATAAAACAAGAAAATAAATTTTTATTTTAATTTAGTAAACATATGAGCGCCAGGCCAAAAGCAATTTTTCGCAAAATTAAAAAAGATAAGAAAAAGAAATAAACCTTCATATCTCCCAAACCGTTGCTTTGCGAACCCATGTTTATTAAGACTTTTTATTTATTTTGATTCATACTATTGTACTTATTATTTCCTCAAATATTGTACACCTTTTTCGACACCCTGTATATGTATAGAGTGTAATCAAATGTTTTACAAAAACTTAACCTGGTAATAGTTTTCGTTGAAAATTTATACCCATGTTTATACAAAACAAGGACTGTGTAGGCGATAAATTTTTGAAAACTACTTTATACTTTATATGTATTTTATCTCAAGATGAAAAATTTTACTATCAAATTGTAACTAGAGTATAAAACATAGATACACCACTGAGACATTCCCACGAACCAAAAGTTTATGCAATGGGTTTATATAAAATCTTTATCACACAAAGATAAAGACAAAAGTTTTTACAGAAAAAGTTATATACAGTTTTCTCGGACACGTAAGGATTTTTTTTTAATTAAATATATTCTAAAAGAAACTTTAATAGTGGATAATGGCTCTTAAAATACAATTAAAAATTTGAAAAAAATTTAGCAATAAACAATTATTATTAAAAAATAATGTTTTTGGCGAAATAAGGTGCAAAGACACAAATTCCTCAAGCTGCTTTAAAAATAATTACAACATTTCAACATCTCTATTTTAGTCCTGATCTTGTTCCTGCGACTATTATCTCTTCTCAAAACTAAAAAATCTGAGAAGACGTCGCTTTTTACCGAATATCAGAATTTTTTTTCAAAAGCAAAACTGCAGCCGCAATAAACATTATTTAAATTTTGTTAAAAATATTCGATATTTATAAATGTAATATAAGATTATTCACAAATGATGACGAATCCATATGCAACCACATATTAAGCGACTTTATTGATAAAATTTTTATTTCAATGAAAAATATTGAATCAAAGTTACTCAAATATTATCAGTATATGTCAGTTTTTTCATAACTTGTCAAATTAAATTACTACTTATTAATCCGTTATTTTTAGTTCTTGTATCAGCATAGGTGTATACGGTAGGTATGGAATTTATATATGTATTATTCTAGACATAGAACTTCGGCTAATTCTTAAATTTTGTGCCACAGCATTTTGCCCAATATATGGATTTTCTCTAATTGTCTGAATTACAGCAATCTCATTATTTTTTTCTGTCTCAGTTTTGTTTTGTAGCTTTTTCAAAAAAGCTTTGACGCAATTTTGCTTCAATTTTTCAAAAAATTTTGTCAGTTGGAATTACTCGATGGGAATTTCTGCATGAAGTCTTACCGCAGCTGAAGCATTTTTTCTACATTTCCCATACTATGTCAGTCTTATATCAGTGAAGATTTTGACTAAATTTGCCCAGAAACAGTCAAATTAAGATAAAATGATTTATAGTACCTAATTATGCTTGCAAAAACATTTTTAAGTTAAATTTTAACAGAGCCTCATGCAAAAATGTTAAATTGGTTGCATAAATCTTTTGTTATCATTTGTAAATAAGCCTGTAGATAGCTGTTTTACAAAATTTTATAAAATTATTTTTAGGTTTTGTTTGAATGATTAATTTTTTCAAAGTAATAAGAGCAAGATAATTTGAAACAAGAAAAAAGTTTTAAAAAAAGTTTAGTTAGGGGTTTACTTCTTAATTTTTTTGACAATGATCTTGTACTATTTTTTAAAAATAAAACATCTAAATGAAATCGAAAACAATTTTATAAGCTTATATAAAGCAGTTAAACATTACTTTATTAGTACCATTGCAATCATCTAAAAGTGCACTGTTTTTTGTTACTATAGCATTTTCTTTGTTTTTTATATTAACCCTGGTTTGTCAGTGCTATTCCCTTATATTTAGCTCAAATAATTTAAACTAAAAAAACAATAATTAAACAAAAATTGTTCATACTCTAGCTCTTTGTTTTAATGGTAGGTAAATTACATTTTATCTTATTACAATTCGATTAAATGAAAATCAATTATGAGAGATATATTTAAAATTAAAAAAAGAAAATACGACGCCTATGCTCAAAAGGTAACGTTACAACAGAATTTTTGGTGTGCACAATACATTAAATATTTTTAACAGAATTAAAAAAGCTGTCAATATTTCACCGAAAGAGTTCTTGCGGCGGTTAAATTTCTGCCTCTTAAGATCTTTTAGGAAATTGATTCAATCTATTTTGCGATTTAAAATAACTTTTAGCAGGGTCTCTGCTTGTATGTACAAAATACGAAATAAGATGTTCTCAAAAAAAGACGATTTGATTCTATTAAGATATTGCTTATTTTGGAATGTCTTAAGAACTGAAGGTGATCTTGAAATAAGATCTGACTATAAATATCACTCTTATTGTTGGATTCATAAGCTTTATCGGTGAAAAACATACCTACATATGTGATAGAATCATCATCAATTAAAGAGCTTCGACAGTTTGGATTAGTTTTGAACAAACCTAACAATAACTATTATCCGGTTTATTGCAATTCCCTGTATATAACAGATTAAATATTATTACGTTATTATACTTTTTGGAAAAGACTGATTACCGTCACCACCTCTAGGTATGTTAATAAAAATATTTAAAAAGTTGTGTGTGATTATTATTTTGAGTTGCAAATGGTGTTTAAAATGCTTAGATGGTTAGATCGGTATTAGCTCTCCTGGCCTATGCAAAGCGTTGAGAATTGCCCTAATTAAAGATTAATCTTTAGATCTGCAACGATTGTTAAATTACAAGGAAATAGCGATGTTGAAGATCCTCGCAGATCTAAGTAAATGATCCATAAACGGCTAGCTAACACTTGAATTATTTATCTTTGACAGTTGGCCAACGGTTTGTAATTATTAATGGCAATGAAATATTACAGCTAGTCATTTCCTAAATGAAGGTAGAAGGTATATGCTTGGTTAGGTATTAAAACTATAACAAGACAGTTTCCGCTACTAAATTAATAGCCTCTCGCAAATCACCTTTAACACCTCTTGTAGCCAGATTATTGATTCGAATGGAATTTTTTTTGAAAGTGTATAGCAAAAGTTTCAATTTGCATTATGAAAACAACGACGTTAAATACCATTGTCAGTTTCAGACGGTTGGAATGAAGAGACCAAATTAAGCTCTCACTTACCGATGACTGGCAGTTAGCCCTGAATAAACAGCTGACTGTGGTAACAATGACTAGCAAGCTCGGCTTTCTAGATTGTTTTAATGATAGCATTCGATTTAATTACACACTTGTATAATTCAATTTTTATTGAAAAAAATCCGTTTGTGACTGTAACGAGCCATCAAGGAGCTCTAACAAGAATCCAACGATGATTTCCCACAATGGGATTCATTCGAGATGGATAAAAGCATCGTGACAGGGCTATTAGAGGTGTGGAACTGCCCAGTAGCAATTATATAGTAGCGAGCTTTTCGGTCAGTATTTCAATCAAACGAAAAGTTTTTTTACTCCTATTTGTTCCCGAGTAATTAACTAAACGAAGCTTTGCTTTTGCGTTCAATTAAACTGTTACAGGTGTCATAATTCTACTTTAGAAAAAATCCGTTATTTCGGTTTAATTGAAGCGAGGATTATCGTTAACTCAATAAATGACTTTTATTGAAGTAATCAAGGAATGGGAGAGAAAAAAATACACATCTTGTATACGAGACAGGTTGCCTTTCACTGTACTAATGTCCGAGACGAATCGCGGCAGATGCACTCTGAAGAAGATATGCCAGGTTGCTAGTAGTGCCATAAATTGAAGGAGATCATCAATCCTTTGCGAGGGAATGCGAAATCGTAATTAGAAATTTTTATTGAGCCAACACGTAATGGGCCTTTTTCGAAACCAAGATACTTCAAATTGATAATGAGCGTTTCCGGCGCAAAATTACTCAATTATTGAAACATAATTACGCGCAAATATTCCACAAGAATCTTCATAAAATTTTATAACACCAACTTTCTAACAAAGATAAAAAATCTAATACATGTGTTTGACATTAAACAATTTAGTAATTTTGTTCTAATTTGCGTCTTTAAGGAACCTGTTACACTCGTTATAATAACTCAGAACATCTTACTTTTTTACCATGAGTTGGTACGTGTAAGTACAGATAGGGTTGCTAACTTTCCAATATTAAAATAAGAAATATTTTTAAAATGAAACGTATAATTTTTTATGAAACCGTCTGCGAAATTACAATTAGCGGCCGCTGTCACTAGTAATGACCGCAACGTAAAGTACACAAAAAACATTGCGGTGTACGACGCTCGCGAAATTGTGCAAACCACAATTTTTTTCTTGAAACTTCCCGATCTAGGTATTTGTATATTAAGGTCACAAATTAATTCTTTTAAAGTTTCAAGACAGAACAATTCCGATGATGTTAAAAAATTTCTTTGTCAAGATGTAGGTAGGTATACAATGTTTTTTCTGCAAAGATAATAGCTTGATATGTACCTCGATGGCTACAGTAATTTAAAATTTCACTTCGCAGTCGGTTCGCAAAGACGAATTTTGCAGCCGGGCTGCAAACAAAACTACATAAAATAAAAACCCATTGTGTAACATCATGCTCAGAGAGCTTTAAAGTGATCCCTTTTTCCACAAATGCAGAGTCGGTGGCAAAATTAACTGCCACGTGCTGCAAGTGCTTTACTCATATTTTGCCTCATTCAAAGTTTGTTTTGACACTTTTAAATTTTGTGAAACTCAGTGCAAACCCTTATCTCTACAACTGACTAGATGTTGCAATCCATGGGATTAAGATCTAATACGTAAGATAATTATTACTTTTAAATAAATTAGGAAAATGAGTTTCGCAACACTTTTAAATTTTGTTTTTTCTGTGAGCCGGCTCTGAATCCTGCTGCAATATTCATTCCTGGTTTCTATCTAGTCTGTTCTAGAGACAAAAGTCTGCGCTAAGTTTCACAAAAATTTGGAGGCTTTAAAACAAACATTGCTTTTAGTATCTATAAGAAAAAATATAATATAAAATATAAATATACAGGGTAGTTCAGCTTAGTTCTCATTTTTTGTCAGTTATTAGTTAAGTTAAAATTTTGATATTTTGTAGACTTTATTTATAAAATGATTTATAATCTTTATAAAATGATTTAAATCAACATTTACAACTTTACACTGTGCATTCTGTGTAGGTATTTTTTATGTGAAGTTTTAAGAATATTATACCTTAGATTGTAACTATTTTTTAAAACTATGTGCTAGTGCTCTAGTGATGGTTCTTAGTCAACTTCTAACTGTAAGATAATGAATTAATTAGATTAATATTTCTTTGTTGTGTCTTAAACTTTTAACTTTTTATATTGTAGAGAAACAAAATTAAGTTGTGAGTAGTTAGGTGACTTTTAAGCACTACATCGTCTATTTTGAAATAATAAAAATCCCTTTATTCCTTGGTTAAGCTAATCATATTATTATAGCTAAAGAACCACCAAAAACAAAATTCGTACCATAAAGATAATTACCTTACTATTTAACTTCTACAGGGTTTTCATGTATGATTGTAAAGTCGTAAGTGGCTGTGGAAAAAATAAAAAATGTTTTGCCTTAAAAAGGCAATAATTTTAGCTATTATTATAATAATTATTAAACAACTGAGTAACTCCAGCAACCATTCTCTAATACTCTCTTGTGAAAATAAGACATTACAATGAATATTCGTGTTATCAAAAATTTCCACGGCTACTTACGACCTTACAATCATTTATGAAAACCCGGTAGTTTTAAGTTTAGTTTTTAAAGTTGTTATCTGTCTATAAAAAAATTGAAAACATACATATTTGTATATAGGAACTTTTAATTTCCGAGAAAAGCTAAGCGTCAAATTATAGTGTTTCTAACGCAATTTTGAAAAATAATTTACAGAAATATTTCAATTTACAGCAAATAAGACAACTTATTTAGATAAGGTCTCATTTTTAAAATGAGTCCAAAATGAAAACTTTTTTTTTAAATATCAATTTGGCGTTGTGAATTACGAAGGTTCAGGTCAGGTTTGCTTAAGCTGCTTCAATGTTTTTTGTTCTAGCGGCTGTAGCTGACTTCTATACTTTATAAGATTTTTTAGTTGATGAGTATCCATGGGCGCCTGCAGAAATTTTTTCCAGGGTAGGGCGAAAGACAAAATAACAAAAACATTAAAATAATCTTACCTTATTTGACGTTAATATGGAATTTCTGTTTATATAACTGCATGTAGGTATACTTATAGAGTCAAATCTGCAAACAGTAAATAATTTTACAATTTGGTCACAACTAATTTTAGTTACTAAATATAGAAATGGATGTTATTTATTTATTATTTTTTAAATATTTTTTCTTGGTTCTGTTCCGAATTCGCTTATAAGTTCTTGACAAAATGTTTCTATTTCCGCCACAATTTTTTTCTTGTGAACACTCATCTTGCACAGACCAAACCGATATTGTAGTACATGGTAAACTAATTCAAATTTTTCTTTAGACTCTCAAGTTGGAAGTTATCATTTATATTAAATTACTAAAAACGCAAAGCAATTTATTTGTTTTGCTTATTCAGCAAAGCCGTGCTTCTTGAAATTATCGTCTCAATAAACAACTGATTCCCACTATTCCCAGCTAATTTGCCGATAAGAGCTTAACGATCCAGTTTCAATCTACTTTGCAAATTGTAAATATTTTTGTGTGTACACTTGTACAGTTTTTTCACATTAAAATTTGGATGAACGAATTGTTGGAAAAAGAGACTGTTTTGAGAAATTTCTTAGATAATTCCAGTGGGGACAACGGCTCTCTGTGTCTGTGGGCGCCCATGTAAGTAACCATTACATTTTGTCGGATGAGTCGCACAAATAACAATAGTTTGCTTGATTTTTTGTGACACTTATTAGAATTTTCTAGTTAGATGTACAGTCTTATTTAATTTTAATGTCAAAATCGTGCACTAGAGCTTTGCGTTCATCTATTGGACTCTTATTTATTATTATTATAGAGTATAAACCAATGCAAGTCTCGAGCACTCAATTAGAACTTAGAATTGAACAAGACTGTACACAAGCTGTGGACAAGTTTTGAGGTTTTTATCCATTATCACTATAACGGATTTATAAGTTACTGCATATACTATGACAATGTAACTATACTGTTCGTAACCAATTCTAGCGTACCTGACTTTAAAAGCAAGTTTTCTTTTATTACTAGTGCACTAAAGATTGTACTATTACCAAACGTAAGTAATTTATGGTCGTTAGTCTTTTCAATGGCGCCTGAGAAAACCGCCCGGGCAGGCAGATTTGTCACTACTTTTACATAGATTTGATCTGCCCCGGGCGGTTTTCTCAGATGCCACCGAAAGGTCTAATGACAAAAAATTTGTTATTGCACTAGTAATAAACAGAAGACTTGCCTTTAAAGTCAGGTACGTCAATATTGGTTTGGAAAAGTAAAACAATTTTTTGTTTTTACTGTTTTAGGTTTTACTCATTGTACAAATAACAAACCTAAACAGCGGCACCACAAGTCACAACCTTTATTTATATTTTAATAAAAGCGACTATTTCATATCTGATCTTTTACTTTTTCTTAATTTAGAAGTGATTGTATGAGTTTTGAGGTCACCTTGCAAAAAGTTAACGAGTGTCTATTTAGCATTTGAATGTAACAACGTAACAGTACTGGCTCACATCTCCCTATTACCTCGCTACCGGATACAAAAACTTTGTCGATTGATATTTTTATTTATCACGTCTTTGGGTCGTTAAAACCCATGTCTATTTTTTCTGTTTCGATTTTTCAATAGCCGCGATAGAGACGGCTTGATTTCTGTGAAGAATTATTGTTAATAGACCAACAATAGTTCGAGTCCGACTGACTGGCTACTGGCTAAGTAGCAGGTTGAAGCCATTTGCTGACATGACCAGCAGTTTTATAATGACACCTCTGCAGTCGTATCATAACCCATCCCCTCCCTCTCTATACAACAACCGTCATGGAAATTAATTCCATATTCACATAGAGAAATTTTTTCCCAGTTTGCGAGTTTTAGCGGTGTGATTGCAGTTCATTTGTGATGCTAAGCGTGGCCGGGTTGCAAACGCCATTGATTGCATGCCCAATTACACCCCCGAGATCATGTTTACATAAGTAATCAGCGGGCGCACAGTTGACACAGCACCGCGCTGCTGGAATTAAGTGATCCACCCCGACAAGTCCGAGTCACACGTGGTAAATCAAAAAGGGCCAATTGGATTTCGCGTGTGGGACTCACGTGACTTCTGGCGAGTGGAAGGGGGAGAGCTTTGGTGCTACTATTTGGGTTTTGTGGCGGTGTGAGTCTGGCTTGAATTGAGGCGAATCAGCAGACGTTTTGCATATGGACGCTTGATGAATATTAACAAGAGTCGTGTCTGCGCTATATCTTGGTTTACCTATTTTGTAAATCAAATCGTGCGGGTTAAAACTGAGTAAAAATGAATTTGAGAATTTGTATTGGTTGGTTGTATAAAACAAACAGTATTTGGGGAGATAATGCGAGCGTTGGGAACTCAGTCAGGTGTCGTTGAGTTAATACTAAACCATAACATCATACGCGAACTCTACTTTTATAATCAGATTTAGTGGGATTATTTGAATATTTATATACATAAAATGTGAAGAGTGGCGCGCCGCCTGATGCATTAGCAACTTTTCAAACTGATTTTGTAATGGAAATATGCATTCAATTTTTACATACAAGCCGGCGAATGCACAATTAATGATAGCCAAACAGTGCCGGATTAAAGCCAGACTTTCGAAAAGTTTACTCAAATATTAATCACGAACATGACACGTATATCTTTTGAAAAATATGAATTGCTTTTAAAAGGTGAATAGTCGGATTCCGGTAGCCAATTAGCCGACGGACTATACTTCAATTAACGAATTCCAGGAGGATACGTGGCTTGTCTATCATTGCTTAAGATATATGCTTGTTGTGACAGATTGATAATGGGATACTGACGAAACTAAATGTGCAAGTCAACGTGATACGCCAATGGAGAGAGAGAACGTATTGTTTATGGCCAATAAAAGGGTATTGTGTGGGAAATATTTCAGAAAAAATTACGTGGGAAGCAATGAGCTTGAGGTGTTTACTCACAAGTGGACGGGGCCAAACGAAAAGAAAAAGAAAAAAATTATTTTTTTATTATTTGTTAAACATAGTAAACAAATATTTGCTCACAATGCAATGTAAAGAAAAATTATAGCAAAAACCCAAATTAACGAGATTTACATTGTCTTTACCTACTGCTATCCATATAAAGTATTTTTGAATTAATGTTAAAGATTTTAACAGGTGATAGCTCTCATTGAAAGGATGCTAAAAAAACTAAAATTGTCTTATACAAATGTTTGTAGTTTTTGAGAAACACTCTGTAGTTTATCTGTAAAATATGTAAATATACAGAGTGATTTTTTTATTTGCTCTCGTCTGAAACTCCAAAAATAAGCAACACATTATAACTTTGCTTGTTTTTTAACATTTAATTTTCAAAATTATGGCATAGAGGGTTATGAATTAATTTCAACATTGTCGACAACCTAAAAATATTAGAAAAAAAGACAAAAATTATGGCTTTTATAGGGAAGCAACCCATACGTTCCAAGATAATACTAAACGAAGTGCCCATAAAACACATATCACATTTTAATTTTCTAGGATGCGACATAAGCTACAATTATGAAAAAGAGATTACAAACAAAACACATAAATACCAAATGATATATGGCACCATACAAAGAACATTGCAAAATAAGACAAGCAAACAAACAAAAATGAAATTTTATAAAGTAATGGCTGCACCAGTATTAACCTACGGATGTGAAACTTGGGCTTTGAAGAACAAAAGTTTGCACAATAAAAGACCAAATAAGAAACGAAGAAATAAAGTCTTAATTAAACATATTCTCAGTGAATGATAAAATGCATCAGAACACAATAGAATGGAAACAACATATTGAAAGAATGAACGAGGATAGGAGGGTAAAATAAGTAATACGTTATAGACCAAGAGGAAAAAGAGACGTAGGTAGGCCCAGAAGAAGATGGCAAACATGAAAACGGAACAGACTGCAAGCCTAATCCTTGTAGTGCAAAAGAAAAGGAAGAGGATTGTTGACAATACTTTTGACAGTGCTTTCAGAGTCAGTTTATTTAGATCAATTGTAGTTTTTTCAAAGTTGCTTATTGTTTGTATAACGTGTTGCCTATTTTTGAAATCTCTTGCGAGAACAAATGAAAAAATCAGTCTGTATATTATATGTAAAATATTTTTGAACGAAACACGATGTATTCTAACAATTTTTTTGATATACAGGGCAATATAATATATGCAACATTTTTTTTGGTGAAAGTTTTAGCTTTAATGTTAAAATCAGATGCACAAGGTGTTGAAATTTGTCTAAAAGCAAATTTGGTTTTTAACATTTTTTCAATAAGAGCTATCATTTGTTAAAATTTTTAACATTACTTCAAAAACACCCTGGGTAGTGATATTTAAAAAAGTAGTAAATACAAATACATATGTACAACAATCGCGAAAAGATAATCTAGATAGATACTTGATTGTTAAATTTATTTTTTGATACAAAAATGCTTAATTGTAACCATTTTAGTTTTTTGTTATTGAGCTGTCAGTTACTCTCTGCTTCTTTAATCAACTAATTAAATAGTTATTTATACACCAAGGTGGTGAAGACCGAGCATCAAGATTATTTCGCGAGGGGCTTTGCCCCGAGCGGAATAAGGTGCGAGGCCTATAAATGTCTTCACCACCATGGTGTATATACTATTTTTTCCACTACTATCCAAATTTAAGGCAAAAATTAAAAACAAAAATTTTTCTTGTAAAAATCAAGTAGCACAGAAATAATAATAAAATTTAAAAACAAGCATAAATCTATCATTTTTTGAAGTTACACCATGGCAACATAAACAACAACAAACATTTTCGTTGACAACGAACCTAACAACGAGTCAACAACAAAAATTTCTAATGGCATTTTTATTCTAATAATTTTGTCGTAAATACATTAAATACATTCGCAAATACGATAAAGACGATCTCCTGAGTATACAAAACCATGTTGCACAAGTTTTTGTTGAACAACTATCTCTGGATTCTCAAAACATTTGAATTTGTCCATTATTAACCTTGGTTAATAATAGAAAAAATTATTAACCAGTAACAGAGAAATTCAACTTCTCAGTTGACTAGGAGACACAATAATGGTCAACTTCATAGCTAGTAGTGGAAAATTTTTTTTTATTGTTGCTGAAGAGGCGCTGAAAAAAATTGAAAAAACATATTTGACATTTTTTTTCTGTAGGTAAGTACATACTAATATGCACATATAAAACCAATATTTTTTTACCGGGTTGATATATTTTTTATTTCTCAAAAATTTTTATAAATAAAATATAAATTAATTTAAAAAATACTATGATATTAAAAGCACGCAATATAAAGTTTAGCAATTATTATTATTTTAAATTTATATTTACTAGATTTACCTACATTGAAACAGTGACAATTTAAGTCTTAAGTCTTAAAAATGTAGATACAACCAAAAGTAGAAATGGTTTAATTAAAACGTTTGTTTTTAATATCGAATTGCAAAACTGTCAAATCACTTGCATTCTCATTCCATTACAACTCACTTCAAACAGCAAAAATTTAATTTGGAGATTATGGGGTATTAAACGTTTTTTATTCATTCGTAATTAACCTTTTTCCTTATTAAAGTCATTTTCGTTACCGCATGCGCCGCGGCATTAAGTTCACTGAATTATAAAAAGTATAGAGAGCCCATCCAACTTAAGAAATAAAGTAATATTAATTATAATATAAATTGAATCAACCTAAGAGTTACCTCAGCCACTATTCTTTAACACTAATAGTAAAGAAATCAAAACACCCACCTGACGATCTGTCTCGAACTTTTCTGCCAACAAGCCATCTATAAATATTGTAAGGTCAATGGAGTAAAATGTCATATGTTCTGTCAAAGAAATGGCTCGTTCGCGCATGCGGTAGGGAATTAAGAATAAGGAAAAAATCAAAAGTCAATCATAAGCGAAACCTTAGTATATAAATAAAACTATACGCCAGCTTTAAGAGCAGGTAATCATACATCAAAATTTAGAACAAAAACTAAGTATATACTTCGGGGCATTCTCTACAATATTATTGTTGTTGACGTATTACTAAAAAGTAAGTTAAAACACCAAAGTGTCTTAAAGTTTATGGTAAATATTTGTATAATATTTTATTATAAATAATAAAAAAATGAAAATCAATGTTAATCCTACAAGTTTAATCAAAATAAATTTTTTATATAACAGTAGCAGAGGGCTTTTAGGATCTTATCATCAGTGCCTGAATAAAAATGTATACTCAAAATATCGAAAAATTGGGCTCACTTTTTAAGACCCTTCTATAAACTAAAGAACAGCAATTGTTCAATTTATGGACAGGCAAACCACCGTAAGGATGGATCTTGATTTATGGCAGTTCTCTCCGCTAGATGTTTATCTGGACGTAACTATCATAAATCAAGATAAATCTTTGAGGTGGTTTGCCTGTTTATAAATTAAACAATAGCTATTGTTTGGTTTATAGAAGGGTTTTAAAAAGTCAGCTCACTTTTAGATATTTTGAGTATACAAAAGAAAATTATACATAAAGTTAGAAAATGTTAAGAAAACTTACCGAACTTTTGTCAAAAACGAATTAAAATTATAAAAGAATAAAAATAAGAACTAAAAATAAAATAAAACGTTACTTTTTACACAATAAAAAATATAGATACACAAATGTTTGTTATTGAAAAAATTGACAAAAGAAAGGTAAAAATTTTTGTTGTCTAAAAAAATGTGTTAAAATATTGACATCAATTTGACATTAGATTCAAAATAGCTATTTATGTAATAAGTATATAATTTAGGTCTTTTTTGTACAAGTCCTACAGGTTATCTACGAGCGAGTAGATAAGTAGGGCGCGTACAAAAAGACTTAATTATATACGAATTGCATACAAAGTTTTATGTCTGACTGCAAAACCAACAAAAGAATAAAAATTCATAAAAAAATCATAAATCTAATAAAATAATTCAACTAAGTGTGCGGAGAGTTTATTTTATTTATGAAAAATTTGTCCGATGCAAAATGCAACAAGCGTGCAGTTCTAACAGTTCTAATGGAAAAGAAATCATAAATATTGCTGCTGCTGAAGATGTACTATTACCAATAAAATCTAGGCCCGTATATAAAGAAACGTACCGTGCTTATTGGAAGTGGTGTTCTAGTAAGAATTTCAACAGTGATTTTGTATTTTGACAGTTTGTATTTTAACGGTTCTGTAAATAAAGTTCTACTTTATTTTACTAGTACAAAAAGAAGTACTATATAGACGGAATGTATTATAAAGAATAATTTATTAAGCAGTCGGACATAAAATAATTTAAAAAGTATAAATACTAATAAGGAGAGTAAGGTGACAAGATTATACACAAACATTTAATTAACTGATTAGACTAATGAGGATAAAATATTAACGTCAAAATTTAATTGATCATTTAATGTTTGTAGAGAAGGTTTGTGGGTCAATTTTAGAATTTTAAAAATTTCTAAAAATTTAAAAATAATCTTTATTGCAGATGTAAAGAATTTTGGAATTATCAGTAGTAAATATATGTAAAGCAAAAGCAGATAAAGTGTTGGTTATATCTCTATTTTTGTACTTTTATCTTGTTTTTACATGTTCACAAATTTTGGTTTTAATCCATCGTCTGTCGGACCGATATAAACTGCATTACAGCTACTACAAGATAACTTGTAAAGGCTCGAATGATGTAAAAGAAGAATTTGATCTAAAGAGGTCGAAAAACTACCTTTAGAATTAAAAGCAATTTTTATATTATAGTTTTTTTTAAATGTAAGAGATAGAAAGAGAAACTTTGTCAACGAAGAGAATAGAAAATTAGCAAGATTTTAAAAGAAGTTTTAAATTGTAATTTGTGTTGCGGTTCTAGCTAGGCAGGATTATTAACTTACCTATGGTTATAACTCCGTCTATTATCCATATTATTTTTAATTTTTTTTGTATTAACTTTACATCTTATTTTTTGTTGTTTTTTGGTAAGAGACTATAAAAGTCTTAAAGCAAAGGCCAGTGTAAATAAGTTTTTAACTTGCTAATTGCTGTCTTCTTTCTAATGTTAATGATGTCATTTCACTCATTTCTAAATTTTAGGAAATGTAATTATAAAAACACAATCAAAAAATGTTTAAAATATAAAAACCTAGTTTGTAATGATTTTAAATTTTGAAACAAAGCCGTCCACGGCCAGAGTCAATATGAAAATTTTTCCGTCCAGGTTTAGACTGTGTCAATGTCTAATATCGAAAAAAAATTCTTATTTTGAATGCTTAATTTTTAACGTTTTTAAAAAATTTTAGAAACTACAGTAAACAACCTGAAAAACGGTTTTAATCAAATATTAAAGAGAAGAAAAAAAAACAAGATTATTATTGGGACGTCAGTATATGATAGTAGACTTATTGTTAGATGATTCAAAAAGAAATCGATAAAAAACATTGACAACTATACAAACAAAGCTTTTTCTTGAAAAAATAATTGTGTTCTTATTTTTATGTTTTTTTATTTATTTGTAATCTGTATCTTGTATTTATCTATATTAATTAAATAATTAAAACTTTGGATATACAGTGCTCAACAACTAAAATACAGCATCTCAAAATTTTTACAACTTATAACTTCTAGAAAAATGTGTAAATGGGTATTATCGTTTTTCTTGACAGTTAATTTTTTATATTTCTAGATGTTTTTTGCAGGTTTGTAATTATACAAGACGTCACAGGCAAACGCTGCAGAAAATAAAGTATATAGTCTGCTTTCATTTTACGAAAACAATTTTTGTACATTTTTAATGATTTTTTAAAAGGCACTGGACTAAGTTTTTGAAACTTTTTTTAGATTTTGAGCTAAGTTTCTAAATTAAAACGAAGATCTAAAAAAACTTTTTGCGTTATGAGTAATAACTTTGTTAATTAATGACATTTTTTTAAAACTATTATTCTTATTATTTTATTAGGTTTATTACTTGTCTGTATCTTTCTTAAGGTAAAATTTTAAACTTAAATTTAAAAAAATAGGTGCATACATACCGTTAACATTTTGTGTAACAAATAACTCTCAAAATCGACCACATTTTGAAACGCCACTAAATATTACTTTGGAAAAAGAAAGACACAAATTTAAAAAGATTAAGAGACATGATTCATTTTTTGTTACCCAGTAAGCTACCTAGAAAAAAGTCATTTCGATTAATATATTTTTCTATGAGTTAAAAAACTTTAAACTTTGTTAAAATTTTAGGGCGTTTTATTTCAATTGTTGACCACTAGTAGATAAAGATTTTATTTAATCAGCAGTAAACACTTATTTTTATTTAAATTTTAAAACTAATTATAGATATAGGTATGTTGAATGTGGCGTGATATGTACGAGTATGTAGATATCATGACAAAATCTTTTAAGACTCTTGTCACAAATATTTAAAGTTAATTAAAAAAAATTTTTTAAAGTTTTATCTTTTAAACCTGTACCCTGTACGTGTAATTTTTGTTTAACTTAGAACTTATTATTAAAGCTTGTTAAATTTATTTTAAGAAACTGAGTGTTTTGTATTTATTTTAATCTAGTGCCATTATTTCTTATTTTTAAAACTCATTTTGAAATGTGACAATTTAACGAGTCCTAGTTTCCTCTTATTACAAACAAACAGCTAACAACTTACCTAAGAAAGTAAAAATACTTTGTGTATGTTATAAGTTGTATCAAGTATAGAGCTCATTAAATATCACATTTCTGGAATTGCGTTCGTCTGTAAATAGAAATAAATTGTTTGTTCGAATATCTTTTGTAACAACAGAACGATAATCTGAATTTAATCTGTCATATATTTTTAAATAAAATAACAAGAAACAGGATACGCATCCATACAAAAGTGCATACGATTATGATGGATCATTAGAGAGCAGCGTTCGTCGTTTAGCATCTTCCCGGCGTTTTATTCTTCTTAATCCATGCAGTCATTTGAAAACATTTTAATGAATGGTGTAAAATACTGCTGCCTTTCAAAGTTGACGTCGAGAAATATTACCAGAGTTTTTATGTTTAATCATAACAGGTGAAAATAGGAACGGTTCTTTTTCTCATTTCTATTGTTGCAATTCTCGTTAAATTAAATTAATCTTGTGTTGATTTTCGAAGCCGCGATAGATTTAAAGCAAAGGCAATGATTAAACAAAATGCTAATTAAAGACAATATGCAGTGAACATAAATATGTATGAGTCGGGTTTAATCCATCATCGGGGCTCTGAGTTAGCGTCAAAAGTCACGAAGGAGGCGGTGAAATGACTAGCGATCTGTCCATGAGATGTTTTCATTATGGGTTCCATGACTTGTCAAATATTACCTGGCCTTCATAAATCATTGCTCCTTTTTCTCAACGGATTAAACAACTAACTTATTTATTAATATCATCGTTGGTTTATTATCAAGCCGGAAGATGTTAAAAAAAAATGAAACGTACAAAATAAACTTTTATGATGGGTGACATCAAAACTGTTGAATGACAATTTCCGGCTGCAGTTATGACAGACTCTGATTGAAGCAAATGAGCACAGAGACTCTAACAAATGGACAAAACGTACTGAGCACGCTTTGTTTGTTTATACAATGTGCGGGTAAATTATCATCCAATGAAATTTGATTCGGGATGGGATAAACATGAAGACTTGACTTAATCAACATGAGGGTACCAATAATAAATACATGAAGCTTAATTACATCAACGATGACATCTAACCACGATCCGATTCAGAACAAATAGACTTGGGATCAATCTCTTCAGTAACTTTTACATAACAATGTTCTATTGTTACAGAAATTACGTAACAGCTACCGTTAAAGATGTTTCGCAAATTAGTGTTAATGACAAGAAAAAACAACACCTAGTATATGCAAATATTTTTATAAATTTGTTCCTACGAGAAGACAAAAAGTAAATGCTTTGTAAAATATTTTTTATTTTTGGATATAATAAAATGAGGTCTAAGTTCTCTCTCGATCATTAATTTTAAGTTCTCCTCGATAGGTAGATTAAGTCATCATGGTTGGAACCTCAGCAAGGGCTGACATATAATGTTGTAACATTCACCTCGGCATGTAGCTGTCCAATGACTGGCAGAAATTTAACACGAATCGATTATTCGAGTATATCGGATCGTGTATCTGAGCCGTGAGACGGTGCCCATTATAGGGTTGTCCAAACAGCGTTTCAAACCTCGAAAAAAATCAATTAGACCTCGTTCACTAACCCTTTTAGATTTGTGTGTAATAGAGGGTATAAACCCGTTCCGAGGATGCTGATTTTCAGGATCATGGACCGGCCGTAACTCAGCTGTCATTTATTTTTTCAGGTGATTACGCAAAATTGACAAAATTTTATTTAACACCCCTTTCGTGTATGTTTACACAAGGGGCATTTGCAACCGTCAAGTCTAATAATGAGGAGTATTAGACCACTCGGACGACACTTCCAGTCAAACCACTATATTAAAACACCGGAATGTTTTTAGAACGTGTGAAGGAGCTATCAATGAATGCGAGCATGAATAAAATTCGGCTAATCAGCTTGACAACAAAGAAAACGAGATTTTTTTTAACGGAAGTCGATATTTTTCTCAAAATTTTTCAAGAAGTTTTAATTTGAATCAATATTGCCGTGTCAAATTTTCTAACAATGAGATTTTATCTGGTAAAAATTGTTTAGCAACTACAACAGGAGTAATCAATTCCGGATATTAATTCTTAGAAGCATTATTAAACTCCTGCTGGGTTTGGTATTGCTACGGTTTATAATGAAGTGAATTATTTGAAAGGAATCATAAAAGGAAGTATCATTTCTACTCACATGTCGCAAATAAATCATTTATTTTTTGCAAAGTGATTGATACAGATGTCAAATTTTGAAAACATACTTAGTTTAATAATTTGTCTAACTATGATATTAGCAATAGAGAGAGAAAATTTCTCAGTTGGATAAGCACTGGAAAACATTATTAATTTTAAACACATTATAACTTTAAAATAATTAGACTGGTGTAACAAACTATTTACGATATACAGGTGTCTAAAAAAATGCCGTGCTAAACTATTGTTTCGTTGTCAATTTAGGTTTAAGAAGCACGAAAAAAATATGTAACTACATTTATTATTATCTAAGATATAAGATATAATTATATTAGATAATAAGATATATCTTATTATCTAATAATATTTTTATTATTCCAAATATCATCATTTCTTTAATTGTCAAAACAAAGAAACATTTTTTTAAAAAAATTTTTTTGTTTTTTTTTGCCTTACTGGACACAATGTATCAATAATTTAGCACTCTTTTTTAAGACAGTCTTTATATTGCTAATACAATAAAATAAAAGAAATTACATCACTTTTGTCTCTTATTGTTATTTTTGATTTAGTCTATGTTTTTTTTTACAAAATTTTTATGTTATGTTATCTCAAGTTTTTTGTGTACTTTTTTTTCTGTTGTTTTGCTTTCTATACGTATATTACCATTCTATTTTTGTTTACTCGAAACTATTGTTTTTAATTTTTTTAAATAGAATTGCTTAAATTATTAATTTTTAAATTTTTTTCTTGTTTAGGTGCTTCAATTTTTTTATAACATTAAAATTTATAAGTAACATCTCTATTTTTTTTACAAACACTTTATTTTTGATGCTTCTATTTTTGTTCCTATAATATTTGACACAAGTTATGGGGTTGATAGAAAGGTGCTTTGAGAATTCAGTACGCAAGTGAACAGTATTTCTAGAAAACAAGAACAACATAACCTTGTAAAGTTTGTTGTGTGTACGTCAGAAGTTTATGAAAACTTTTATTTTGTTACATTATTCAATGTTGCAGTTTTTTAAGAAAAAAGAAAGCTAAGAAAAATATCAAAAGATAAATAGAAAAAGAAAGACAAAGCTTTGAAAATATTTTGGTAAAAAAATTAAAAATTTTTATAACAAAAATTGGAACCTTTAGATAGAATCGTTTATAGCAAGAGCACAGCGTGTGCTAGGAAGAGAAGAAACGTGTGCTAGAAACGTGTGCTAGAAACTTAGACGCGGTTTATGACATTTTTCACATTTTTATTAAAAATACTAAAGTTATATTAGTACGAAGTGAACTAATGTCGAAACACCGATAAAAAACGCAACACTGTATCTTACTTAATTTAGAGAAATCATTTTTTTAAATTCAATTCGGATCAACGAAAAGAGTAGAGTTAGATTTTTGCACAGAGTATCTAAAAAAATTTAAACAACCGTAACAAAATACAAATGTTTTTTTAAGTTCTCAAAGTGCTGCTAAAAATTAACAGTTTGAAAGCAAACACAAAACGATAGTTTTTCGGCTGCTTTTGACTACTACTACTACTAGTAAAAACACAATTTTTTGTTAAGTTCGCTTAACACTGCCACTGTCAAAAAAACGTCTTTTTTGTCCAAAGCTTTATCTCGGTCAAAAAGTCACACTTGCTCTAAAAAAATTATTTTTTGGTTTTAGTATAAAAAAAAAATATCGTGCAACCACAGCTGCTAAAATCGTAAAATAAAAGAGCAGTAAAGTATAATATTCACTCAGGCTGCCAGGAACCTAGGAACATACGTATAGTACATCTGTACAATCTTTGTCTACCACAGAATTTTACAACCATCCTTTACTAGTAAATCAATGAGAGTTTACCACATTTATTTACAAGCAATAGTTCTGTATTGATATGTACTGATATTAAATAGAATGAGAACTGTTAGGATTTATGGCTTTGTTCCACACAATAACTGTTTTTATGAGAATTATTTACGTAGGATAACATTTGTTGTGGTCAGTTTTTATTGACTATACTAATAAACAGCCTGTTATAAAAAATTTTTGGTAGACAAATAACGCACAGATATAAAGTTGTCTTTATTCTGTAAGGTTATACAACTATCATAAACCTCATTATCCGCAATTAAGACGGTCTATTGTGAAAGTGTTTGTATCCACGCGCCCTTGCAATAAATCACTCTTGCTGTTGTCTGATGTTCTATCGATTTGGCTCTGTAAACTGTGAATTTGCTGGTAGGTAAAAATCTGCTTAAGTTATTTGCTACTGAGGTTTCTATCAATAGGATATAGTTACCTCCTGCACAATAGACTCTAAAATTTTATGTCCGTCATATAACCTTACAGAATAAGGACTACTATACTATACTATATTGACTATTTATTGCACGTTAAAGATAAGAAGACTGTATAAAAAACTTTCGGAATTTTTTTTCTAAGAAGTCGTATAAAAAATTTATAATATGTTTAAATTTTATTACTCATGCTAAGTATTTTTGGGCGTATTTAACTTTTCCCAGGTTTGTAGTTTTATGGGAATAACTTGTAATGTAAGCATTATCTGAAGTAATCTTAATACAAAAAATTAGGTTTATTGTTAGCAGTATTGAAAGGAAAGGCACCAGTTGCCAGAGGAGTGAAGACTAGATTATTACACCAACATATACAGGGTGTTATGGAAATGAGTGCAAATATTTTAACCTGAAATACAGCACCACAAATAATAAAAATCTGTAAAAAAAATTTTGTTCTATCTCAACTAACAACAAAATTACAGGCCGTCAAAGTTGGGTATAAAAAAACATCTTTTTGTTATATCTGGAAAACCGCTTAACCGATTAATACCAAATTTGGTACACAAATGAAGTTGACTGTACTCTTTTTATTTCTACTAGCAAAATTTTGCTGCACATCTCAATTTCAAGTTACGGCACTTTTTTTTACATTTTGGGTAATTAACCAATTTTCTTCTTATTAATTTCCAATTTTTGTAGCAAAAATGAATATGCCAGTAGATTCTACATAAAACTGCAAGAATGCAATATTTTGCTAAAACGTATCGTTTTCGAGATATTTACGTTTAAAGTATAAAACTGACTTTTCATCTTTAACTTTGGCGTCAGCTCCTAAACGGTGCAACTAAGTATAGAAGTAAATTGTGTTAAATCGCTTTATTTTGACCTGAAAAACCTATGATTGCCCTATGTTAAAAAAAATGTTATACGTTTCGTAATAATTAATTTTTAGGTTATAATTTTGTTATCAGTTGAGATAAGACAAAAATTTGTTTACACATTTTTATTATTTGTGGTGCTGTATTTCAAGTTAAAATATTTGCACTCATTTCCATAACACCCTGTATACTCGTACAAAAATTTATATTTTAAGTAAAATTAATAATAAATAAATAAATAATAAATAAATAAGTACTGTAACTAAAGTATATAAAAATACTTGAAAAAAGTTAAAACAAAATAGTAAAACAGAAAGTACATACTGTGAAAGAATTTAAATTGCATTTAAACAGATTAAAACAGATTTAAAAAAACATACAAAAAAACTTACATTTTTGTTTTATAATTAAGTATTTTCAGAAAAAAATTATAGTTAAATTTAAAAGTAAAAATATATCTAGCGATTTTATTTTTAGAGGGAAAAAAGACAAAATAAGAGAGAAAATTGTTATAAAACTCTTAAAAAGAAGACTAGATAAAATAATAGAAAAAAACAGCTTATAAAATGTCAAATATGCAAACTGACAAACTACAGAGAAAAATTATTTCTTACAACAAATTGTAGTTGTGAAATTTTCTTCTTTCTATAGTAGACTAGAAACAATTTTTAAATTTCGTTATGATGCAAAAACAAACAAATTTGAGAATTTTGAAATACATAGTTGATACATGCAATAAATAAATTCGAGCACTGCTAAAAAGAAACCGCTTTTTTGAAAAAAGATGTAAATGGAAACTAAATTTGATTTATATGTTAAGCGTTCAAAAGTGCTCTTTTTTTTCTTTGATGGAAAAACAGAAATGTATAATAATGCTATACTTTATGAGTATATACTCGTAGATAAAAAAGCAAATCTTACTGGTGCGATTTTTGCGTATTTTCTAGTAAATTTTTAATTCGCATTCGACGTCGATTATTTTGAATTTGATTTATACTCAAAGTTTCAGTTTTATTATCTTATGTATTCTCCAGGTATTTGCAACAGTACATCACGGTAAAACACCTTGTATACTCTTATTTGTATGCTTAAAAATTTAATTACATCCGATTTTTTGCTGTTATTATATTTGCATTTAAAATTTTAATTTTTTATTGGCTGCCTAAAATTCAGTTTAGGATTTTTTTATTTTCGCTAAATTGGTATTTCGTTATTGTTTTGATTTTTCTGGTCAGGTTGTTGAAATTGGCGTCGACATGCTCTTCATACCTTTTTTACAAAGTTAAATTTCCACCTTAGCAGCTTTTAAGAGATTTCTAAAGGCCCAGCTATAACTTTACCTTGAAAGCTTTTATTTGGTGGTGGCATTTTCTGAAAACTTATTCCCTGACAAACAAGTGGAGTGGCCGATGCGCTTGTTTGAAAACCGTCAATTCGATTATTTACTTTCTTTTGAAATCACCGAATAAGTGCAGTTTGAAGAATATTTTAAACTATTGTTTCAGTCGTGTCGTATAGACGTGGCGCCAACTTTTCGAGTGGATGACAAGTCGAATTTTGTTCAAGTAGAAAATTCTCAAACACACATTGAATTAATTAATCCCAAACGAATTTTATTGAATTAACTTTGGACCATTCAGAGAAATGGTTTAATAGTTTAAATAACTACCCACAGGATGATCCAATCATATGATATTGGCGATGAGACAAAGGATACAGCCAACCATAAATGACGTGTTCCTAGTCCACCACATTTATTAGTCGATGAGAAAATTAATTCTTCTAATCTATCCACGACATTGCCTTTTCTCCCATCCGAAAAATTATTAATAAAAATTTAATTCAAAAAAAGGTAATTTCATCTTCTTAATGATAGTTTAATGACACCACAGGTGTGCCAAAATGCTAAAATTCGACTAAAAATACCGAATCAATCATACAACTTGTCACAAATTTCCATTAATACAACGGTAGCACGCGACCCAAAAACCACATTTTGTGCAATTAATTAAACCCCTATTTGTTTAAAAAAAGCAAAAATTTCGTGTAGATGCAATCTTGGTATTATTTACTGATTGGATCAAGTTTTGATACTGTAATAAAAAATCTTGCCCCCCACTGAGGGTAACAATGGTTCGCTCCAACCATGTAATAGAGTTGTTCTAATGAGCAATGGACAGGCCCATGGGGGGCTCTTCATCGTGGGTCGATGCTTGTCTATCACGTCACAGATGTAATTACAGTACGTGAGCTGCCGATGCTTCTGGCCGACCTTTCACCTCACTTGAAAGCTAATTACTTTAGCTTTTTCTCGATTGCTTTATACCAAAATACATACAACAATAAAATCCGGGGCGTGCCTCTGCCTGGATTGGTTGTACTGACCGGATCCACCGGATCAATATCACAGCGCCCGGACTCTCCCGGATATCAACTTACCGCAATACGCTATCACTGATTTTCACCTCGATTTAAATGGTAATTTTTTTTGCAAAGTGGAAATTTATCATCGTTAGTTTTGTAAGAGAATTAAAAATGTCTTCTTTGAATTGTGTCCGGTTTTTTAGATGAGAATGGAATCATCATAATACATCATCTTGTCTGTTTGCTCATTTATTGGCTTTTATTTGTTATTAAAAAATTCGAAATAATAACCACTGTTTGCTAAATGATCGTAATTATGGGCATTTGCTTAATATTGGATGGGAGCAAATTATATGCATTTAATGGGAAAATTAAAATGTATATGCAAATGGTTTATAAAGGCATGACATTGCATTTTGACTAAGTGCTGGAATAATTAATGATAATAATAACAAAGATAAGGAAAATTTTGATTAAAACATGTGTTGCAAACCTAATTTTGAGACTTGGAATAAATAAAAGCAGTTAAATTTCTATAACAGACACAAAGTACTATACTATCGCCAAATAAAAATTCTCACAACTCCTAAAACTGTCAGAGTTGGGTCAGCTTTCGACTTTCGACCAGCCCGTGTTCTTGTTTGAGTATAGTTCCGTTCTAATCAAAAGTGTCTTAAAATTTAAGAAATAAATGATTAAACATTTATTAAAATTCTTTTAGAAAATTATTGGTAAAAGGTTTCTTACTAAGTTTTACTCTGCAACAGACTAAAGTGGCAAAGAAGTCTACCAAACCCTAATAATTTTTTTTTGTTAATATTGTAGTTTAAGAAAATTCTTTCTTGACGAGAGTTACATCTACATTACTGGATAGACGGTTATAACATTATTTACGAAAATAATCTAGTATGGCTTAATAAACGAGGCACCTTCTTTTTTCTACTTCTATAAACCGCATTCTTACACGTTTTTTGAGTTATTCTAAAAAATTACTTTTATCAAAACCAAGACATTAGAACAATTATTATTTCAAATCGTTTTGTTAAATTAATAGTAAAGTCATAAAATCAATTTAAAGTTTGATTGATTTAAGTCATTACAACCTATAAAATGTGTTCGTAATTTAGACTGGCTTTACTCTGCTAAAACCCTTACATAAACAGAAAAAAAATTGATTTTGTTGTTTGCATAAATTCACAAAATCCAACATAAAGTTAACAGTTTGGCGCAATAATATAAAATAATGATTTTTTCAAAAACTTTCAAACGGTTTTAAAAATTTTGAATTTGATTGGTCTTACAACATTTATAAAACTGCAACATACACTTTTATACTCTTGAGCAAAAGTATAAAACAAAGTGTATAAGTATATAATTTTGTAATTTTAATATTTTTGAAATTGTGAAAACATCATGAATGCACTTAAGCTCAATCGCAAATACCGTTTTGCTGGAAATAAATGCTTATACAGCCGGTCTTTATACTCTTCCAAACCAATTTTGGCTTACCTGACTTTAAGTTTTCTGTTTATTACTGTGTAATAAAAATTATGTTGTTACCAAACGCAAATAATTTATGGTCGCTAGATCCTTTGATGGCATCTAAGAAAACCGCCCAGGACAAGCAGATTTGTCAGCACTTTTACGTGCTCTGGGTGATTTTTTTAGATGTCACCAAAGGGTCTAACAACTATAAATTACTTGCATTTGGTAATAATACAATCTTTATTGCACTAGTAATAAACAGAAAACTTGCATTTAAAGTCAAGGACGTCAAAATTGGTTTGGAACTGTTCCAAACTAGGTACTAACTAGTTATACTGATAACTAGTGCTTTTAAGGTAGGATCGTCTGATCTTTTTCAGTGTTTTGATACTGACAATTGTTTATAAAGAAATCTGACAATACCTGCTATGCTATGTATATAGTACTTTTAATATTTTCATTCTTACCTTTGTCGGTTGTTTTCCAAGTAACATCTCAAGTTATCATCACTGTTATAGTCCTCAGAAAGATATTCCGTGTTTACAACTTAATCCGGTAGTTAACTTTCACAAATTTTTATAAAGGTCTAACCGCAAACCATCATTTTTAGACCTCACTAAAGAAAAGTAAAGAAATTTCGTCAATGCTAGGCCAGGCCCGTCCGCATGCTAAGCATTGCTTTGGTGTTAGGGTGTAAACAAAAAGGTTGTAAACACGAAATATTTTTTTGAGCATTTTATTTAAGTATTTGCGACTTTGATATAGTGAATACTAACATAAAAATAGCTTGTGAACAATTGTTTCTAGTAATTTTTTTTATTATATTTACTCTTTTAAACTATTTCGTTGTAAAGTCTTTTTTTAGTAAATTTGGTGGTGTATAATACGAAGAAAAACTTGCCATTTACTTTTAAAAAAATATTTCTCTAAGGGTAACATTTATAGTTTTTGCAACGTGTTTACGACTTAAAGTAAGACTTTAAAGTTAAACACTTTTAGGCTGATTTCAAGTTGAGGTAATACCGGTAGTATCGCAAATTTTAATACTTTTCCATGGCAACAACCAATCACAATTCCGAATTGTTCAAATTTTGCTTAGAAACAAAGATACTACCGGTATTATCTCAACTTGAAATTTTGAATTTTTCGTATTTGTTGAGTGATATTTTGTTTACTACTAACGTGAGATAGAAATGTTACTGAATCATCAGAGCAAGCCGTGGAAGTGGGTATTAACATTTGACACATCATTACAGTTATGCTGGCACAGCCTTCTCTGATACAGTTACATTTTGATCTCACTTTACTTTATTATGTTACTTTGAAGTAAATATAACTTTGTTATAAAACAACTACGATGATAACAACTTACTTATAAGGAAAACCTACTCCTCAAACCCAAAATATAAGAATTACTACAACAAAGTAATTTTATGTTACCATCGCCATTTTTCTTTACAATTTTTAGTAGCTATATTGCTTTTAATAACCATATAAAAAATATTTGTTTTGGATTAATTTATCGACGTCTATTTTATTAAATTTACTGTTACAGTCCATTTTGACAAATATTACCAAGAAAAAGATTTTTAGTTGTGTAGACATGTTATGTTTACATTTAGAATTTTAAGGTGCGTACGTTTTAAAGACCTAAAATAATAAAAATTGACAGTAAAATGGTCTAAAATTTTTAAGTCAATTTTAGCCGAAAAATATAATTTATCATTGTTTCTTATTAAGTACTTGTGCTACTATAGATTTTTTTCTAGTAATTTTTGTAATCATGGCAGACTAACATGCATAAAGAGGTTATTTAAGTGTTGAAAAATGATGACAATTATATAACATCCAAGTAAGACAAAAAGCGAAAACCAAAAGTGATATTAGCAGTAACAGTCACTGTTATAAGACGTTTTGAGAACAGAACTAAGTCCAAATTACGTCTTAAAAATGTCCCACTTTAATAAAATTTACTAAAAAAAACTTGTTTTTTAGTAATGTTCTTTGATAATAATACACCTTATAGTCAACTTAATAGTAGCAATTACGAATTAGTTTCTAAAAATGTTACTTGAGGTTAAAGTTGCCAAATGGTGTAACTTGCTATAAGAGTTAAACTTATTTTGCCATTAAAAATCTTAATTTGCTATATAGAAACGTTTTTCTAGGACAATTGTTTATTAATTTAAATCAATTTATAGTTTTATTAAAACACAAAACCTTTTAAGCAATCTATATTTGTTTAATACAAATAACAAAATAAAACTGTAATGAAAGAATAAAGCAAGATATCAAGAAATCTGACAGAAATCAATTTACCTTAGAACAAAAAGGCAACAAACCTAATATAAACATACTGAAAATAGTATAAAGCTCAGTTTAACAAACAATAACTTTAACTTAAGATTATTTAGTGTAGTTACAATTGTTTTAATTTTTTGTATTTTTTTTTAAATTGATAAGAAAAAGATATACAATGGGATCTTCTTTTTCGAATCTTTTTGTTATATTTTGATGCATGTTTTGATGAAATATTGACTGCCGATTGATTAATTTTTGCTGCCGCCGAATCTCCGTTTTGTTAACGTCTACCTTTGGCAAAATAATTTTAACGAATTTGTAGTCTTTGTCATTGACTGATATACAACTTTACTGTAGGAAGATGGTATGTTAATAAGTTGAAATAAAACAATTTTGGCTCTCAAGCATCTACGACCTATTTAATTTTTGGTGTGTCTGTATGAATAACATAATTTCGCCTTTGTAGAAAAATGTTGGATTTTTTAGTTTAAAGATCAATAAAACGAGAAAGAAGCTTATAAAAATAACATCGCAATAAGCACTAAATGTGACACTGTAAATGTTTTAAATAATTTTACAATTAGTACTACAATACAGTATATGTACTTTTTGTTTATTTATTTATCTATTTATTCGGTTTTTGTTTGAGTACCTATATTTTTGTTCTAAGCAAAGTATCTTGTATAGGATAAAAGATTAAAAATTGGGTAAAATTGTTTTTATAGATTTTTAGAAAACTAATTGAAAAGGACTTTTTACCATGTTTGACTTGCGATTGACTACTACAATAGACTAAAGCGACAAAGAGGTCTACCAAACACCTCAATTTTTTTTCTCGGTAATGGTTTAAAGGAATTAGTTCTTGGCAAAGCCTATAGATAAAATTAGATAAATCGCAAGAGAGGTCGCGGCAGAAAAAACGCCGCACAGGTGGTAACATTCCTTATTAATCATGGATGGCAATTATTACTTAAGTAAATTCTTACAAAGTTAAAATTGGCATTTTAGAATTGGTTTTGCACAAATAGGTATATTTATGAGTAAAAACCTCTATGTAAATTTTTTGTAACATTTAACTATTTTATCAAACTAATAACGTTTTAAAACATATTATTAACTATTTTAACCTAATTTAACTATTTATCTGCTTGGCAATCTTATGCAACGTCTATACCACTATATCCCCACAAAAAAGATAATTGCCGCATTAGTAGAAATGAGAATAGATGCCACATATACTCGTAAGTAGTTCATTTTTTGTATTTTATTATTTATCAAAAAAATTTATTTTAATTAATTTGTTTTTAAAGTTATTTTACAAAAGTACACCCGAAATACCTTTAGAAAGTTTAAATACCTCTGTGGAACGGAAGAAAGCAAACTGCGAGTGTGTACTGAGCAGAACATTCAGAATAAGAAAAGTAGTTTAGATAAAAATTAAAATAAAAATTTTATAGTAAAAAATATATTTTTTTCCAATAAAACTATACCAAAAAAGTAGCATCAAAAAAATAATACTAAATACTGTGTTCTGCCAAGAAGAGTACAAAGATTTAAATAGTAATTTAGATTTTAAGCATAAATTTTATTCAAGTAAAAGATGACAATAGTAAACATAAGTGAAGCGATCACAATGATGAAAACCCTCTTCAAAAAAAAAAAAATCGAAACAACACAAGGAAAAAATACATAGAGTGTATCTAGTCATATCTCAAAACATGAAAAAAACTAGTTTTAATGTATCAAATGCTTAAAATTGCTTTATCAATTATAAATCTTTAAAATGTATACAGATATCTGTAATGTATATTCCAGAGCAATTGTACTAAATAAATAAAGATGGCTTGCATCCTTTTTTTTAATGCGGCGTCATCTAATAAAACATTATTTTTAGCGACAAAACAATAATGTTTATACAAAACATAACATTTATTGACTTAGAAAAAATTAGATTGTAAGTTACAACAAAAAAAAATACCAATATTACTCTGAACTTATATCTATCCTATAGAGTATAGAAGAGATAGACTACAATAAAAATGTAACAGATTTACATTTAGATTAACAGAATTGTAACAAATGTAAATTATTGTTAGTGTTTACTACAGAAATCGCATAAGCTTAAAAATCTAGTGCAGTTTATAGACATCCACCGTCTACAAGAATGCATTGTATTTAGTTTTTATTTTTTTTTAATAGTCTTCTTAGCCAGCGCAGCAATTTTTTTAATCTTTACGACTTTTATTATCTAATATACATAATCTATTAAAGAATCAAAAGATTGTTTATACTTGTTTAATGTTTTCTTATATATTTTTTTATTAATTTAGAGCTAATTTGTTTTTTACGTTTGCTTTCTTTTTCTTTAAATAACTTTTCTTGGTTTTAAATTTTCAATTGAATTAAAAATAGCACTCAAATTTTTGCTGCATTTTTTCCTTTTTATAAAGGTTCGGCTGAATTAATAGGACAGAAATAAAATTCAGCCAAAAATAAATATGCCAATAGATTTGGAATAAAAATGTGTTGTTATTAAAAAAATTACTTTTATTAAAATATTAGAACAAATTTTAACTTCCAATTTTGGCGGCCACTAGCAGCATAACTGTGCAACTTGGTATAGAGATAAATTGTCTTAGATTGCTTGATTTTGACCTATAAAATTTGTAGGTAATTGTCCTATGTCTAAATTTTGTTTTATTATAATTCATTTTTAGGTCATAATTTATAGATGAAATAATTTTTTTTTTGAAAATTTCTGTTTGTGGTGCTGTATTTTTGATTGATTATGGTACCTATATAATTAGGTATTTCATTATATACATATAAATTATAGTATAATTTGATTAAATGTATGTACCTACTACCTACATAATTCTAAAGTAATGCATTTTTTTTTAAATGTGCGGCAAATGTTTCCGCATTTACTTTTTACATTTTCTTAGGTAAGAAAGAGAAGTCATTAGGCAATTTAAAAAAAAAGAAAAATAAAAAATAAATTATTAATTAATGTCCGATAAATTATATCAACCTAAGTGTAGGTACCTACTTATCTAGTAAAAATAAATAAAAAAAATTAAATATTTTTCTAGGTTTTTTAATAAATAATATACTTTTACTTACTTTTATGTGTAGGGTGATCAATCAAGTTTACAACGAAGTCTATACATAATTGCTATTGATGTATAGATAGACAGGTTTATTTTATGGTCATGGTACATAATGTAAATTTATTTGTGTTTATATATATATGTATAATAAGGTTTTCTAGTATGAGTATTAACCAAAGTCATAATACAATTTGTTGCATTTTATATAATCTTTTTTAAGTTTTTAAATTACCGCTATACCAGATATAAATTTCTACGTGTTCCAGATCGAGCTTTCAAAACCATTTCCCTAATTTCCGTTATTTAACTCCCAAAAAGTAATTTCATAATGCTTTTGCAAAAATCCTCGTTTCAACGTTATACCTCTAACACAATCCAGCAAACACAAATTACCATAGCTAAACCTCTTCCGGTGGCAGTATTGTGAAGAACACTCTATTATTCATTCAGTTTATACCTTCAGAGGTGCGAACTGTGGTCCTAATCCGTTCAGCAATGGCATTAGCCAGGGATTATTTACGGCACATTGCCCTCACATAATCACTGTTTACCTAACCACCGATACGTCGATACACTGACAACTGCAGACTCCATTAACACCATATCCATATACCATAACAGACCCATGCTCCATTATATTTAATACCATCACAAAATAAAAACGAAACTTTGAGATCACATTCAGCGAACTTTGTAATAAATGAGTTTCTCATTTTTTAAATTATTTTTGTCGCTTTATTTCTCGAAATGATTAAGTAAAAGTGCGCATTTTTGTTAATGTTTTGCACCTGGTGTTGACCAGCTGCTTCTTTTCACCCAAAATGTTATTGTAAGTAAATGTATTTTATCTGTGGTGTTTATCTAACACCTCAAAACCACTCCCGTTTTAATAACAGCCCCTCACGATTTAATTATTCTTTATTTTGTGATTTTTTACTTCGGCTACTGTTCTCACCTATCGTTGGTATCTCCCCAAAAAAACTCTTATCCCTCTTTAGAAAAAAAGTCGAGGTGTCACTAACGCTTCACTTGCTGGAAAGAATCCAACCCGGAGTGTGCATTAGTCCGAATCAAGATACCGAGCTAATGTGTCTGTCAATGCTGATGTTTAGGAATGTTGCCCGTTCATTGTTTAGCTTTTATTTGTTTTCGATGAAAAATTTAAGATTTGAGATATTTTCGGGTGTGTCTTGCGCCAGCCGCGAGCCAACCGAGGTATCAGTTTCATTGGGTGCTAAACTAGAACGGCGATTGGTCCTTGTTGTTGACTACGACACGCCCCTTTGTCGCGTCCTACGCTAGATTAGTTAATCGAAAAATTATCTCGGATTTTATGGGTTAAAGGGTATAGCAGAATTACGGTCAGAGGAAGTAAGTGACAGCTAACACATCGCCTGTGGTTGATTATATCACACGAATGATAAATTGCCACTTGCAATTAGAGTTTCAATGAAAGCTATCACAATAGGTATTGATCCAAATATTTAGATCGGGAATTTTTTACTTGACGTAGAAAGGGGTAATTAGCGCTGAAAGGGGGACATTAAGGGTGTGATTAGTGAAATGAGACATAAAATCAACATGGAATTTGAATTGTTTACTTCTAAAGTTATAGGCGATTAAATCTAATAATAAAATATTTTTTCTACCAGAAAATATAAAAAACAATTTTTCAAAAAAAAAATATACAATTTCGTCATATATTTTTATTATGTGGAATCTAATTATTTAATATAGATATCTTTTATATACAGAGTGGCTCAAAATCTAGGCATTCCGAGTTTTGAGCCTAGTAGAAGATGCTTTTTGGAGTAAATAAAAATAGACAGAACAGTTTTTGAAATTACTTTCTACAAATTTTTCACCTTTCAACTTTGTTCAATACGGCAATATTGCGTAAACTGTATCAAGCACCTTTTACAAATTTATTTAAAACTACTTGTTGGCCGTCTTCTCTCAAACAAGAAAATATTTTAGCCATCTTCACAGTAACAAAATAATATTCTAGTCTTATTGCTGTTTTTTTTTGCAAAATTTTCGAATTGAATATTTTTATTCGTAAAGCTACGTTTTACGTTTTTTTTAATCGTTATATATAAACGCTAACATTTATAGTTTTTGTTTAAAGATAACTTGATCTAAAATCTCAATTTTTGCACCTCTATATCTTTGTAAGAAAAAGTCGCAGAATTTTTTAACAATTTTTTTCTTACTTTTGGATAAGATCAATTTTGAAACACTTTGTACATAAAGTAGGTATATTGTTATTTGAATGTTTCAAGTTTTTATCTGTACACCTAAATGACACTTTCTATTTTCACTAAAATTCTAAAATCTACATAAGATTATTTTCTATTGTAGATACTGTCCAAATTTGAAATTATTTTATTGAATAGGCTGTTTTTTGCTTTTATTCAATAAGTTGTAAATCAATTTAAATAATTTTTTGATCATTAACGTATTTTGGTATGCTACTCTTGAATGTTTATTACATTTTTAAATAATTTTAATATTTTTTAAATTTAAATTTTGATATCAAATCTATTTTTTCTGATAGGTTTATGACAGAAAAAAGTTTGGTCGTTTACGATTTGTCTATTGATCCAAATCAGGTACCTTGGAGCGTAGCTTTTGTGTTAAATATTTACATGACTGCCACGCGCCACTTTCATTATGTAATGTAAAACTCAGTTTAACGCGAAAACTAATTTTTTAAAAATAAAATAAAAATACAGATTAATTTTCTTATAAATCTTGATGACAGACTGAAAATTTAACGAAATTTTCTGAGATCAAAGACTCGCAATTAAAATGATACAAAAAACAATTAAGTACGACCCAAGTAGGCTCTTGTGGAATTATAATTTTTTTTTAATTTTTCCAACAAGAAATAACACAAAAAAAGAAGTGGAGATAAAACTCGATGTTTCTCCTCTTTTTTTTAATACATAGAAAAAGAAGTTGCAGTGACTACCGAAATAATTAGTCACTGACTTTACGCCGACAATAAAACCATATAATGGTTTTTATTAAATCTAATGGTCTAATAGCTGTCTAATTCTGTGTTCACTATACATTTTTTATCTCTATTATAAATGTACATAGAAATTTTTTAGCTGCAGAATTGCCAACAGACTGGAACATGTACAGAGACACAAAATTATCATTTTTTATTTAAAAAATGTAAATATATTTTGTTTGTTACAGCACTCTTAATAGATTTAAATAAGTCATATAAATATAATAAAAAAATAAACTAAAGAACTAAATAAACAAGGTAAGTATCTCAGATTTGCGTGTTTTAATTAAAACCAAAGTAAAATTTACGACCAAAGTATCCTTGACTTAGAATTGGCCCCTATACGTATTTTTTCCAATTCTCACAGCCTTATTATCCAAATTTTATTCAAACGTTCTTAAAACACATACCTATATTTAAATAAAATAAGCAAAATGTGTCTAGTAAAAATGAATTTTTCGATGTTTTTGTAATACTACGTTTATATCAAAGACATTCAATCCGATTCGATTAAACTTATAACTACAATTTACGGCATATGTGTGAAAAATTCTAATCTTACTGTTTATATTATCTAAGTTAAGCTAAATTAAGTTTGATTTAGTCTAATCTGAGTAAAAAATAGAACCGATTTATGTGTTTATATTGATCGGTCTTAACGGTTTAGCCATTAGTGACGATTATGTTCGTGATACATACAAAGTTTTATGTGCATACAATTAAATGCAAAAAGTTAAATTTTCAAAAAAAAAAATCAAAATATTAAAAAAATATTAAATATTCAAAAAAGACAATTCCGGGCAATAAAATTATTCAATTGTATATCAAAATAAAAAAAGTCACTGTCAAAAATATAAAAGTCAAAAGATACATTATTTTAAAATTTTTATTTTTTTTAGTATACTTAAATACATTATTTAAAATACCCTGGAGATAACGTCATTTATCTAGTTGATAATTAAATTATTATTTTATTATTTGATAATTATATACTATTGTATTCGATCTTCTGTCGTCAAAAACTTGCTTTAAAAATCTAAAGCTGATAGACAAGGTACAGAGATCCCACCTTATTTAAAACAAGTATTTAAGAAACACTGTTAAAATACTGTTAAAATTAGGTGGTAATAACATTCTAAAGCCTATTTAATTCAACATACGTAGCAACAAAATTACAAAGTCGTGGCGTGCTGCGAGTTTTTATTTTAGTTAAATGTCGCTTTTTCAGCTTTTACATCATACATTATCTACTTGTATACACTTTAATGCAAAAATTCTAATGATCAATGCAAATCAAATTTTGTTATTAATTTTAAAGTTTTTTTAAATGCAGTCTTATAATAGGAAAAACGAATTTTGATTTAATAAAATAGTCCGAAATTTGCATCACATTATTGATTTTCTATTAAATTATAAGAAGCGTAATTCATTTTTGATTATTTAAAAGAATAAGACTGTCGACCAGAATTTTATGTATCAAACTGTAGTTAAATTGTTCTGTAAATTGTAATAAACTGAACTAAAGTAAATAAAAAATTAAAATCTGTTTACACTGGACGGCTAGAAGAATAGGTATACATTTAGAACGGCCCATCACTTCGACGGTGACTAACTGCTAAATTTTTTTTTTGATTTTTTCGATATTTTAATTTTAGAAAAAGCTACAAGGTAATTTTATAAACAAAAAGGTTTTACAAAATTAAATTTCAATGTTTATGACTTATTCTATAATTAAAAATTTGGAAAAAAACCGGTTATAAAGTTGCCTCGTAATAATGAAAAAACATAGGCACTGTTGTTACATAAGCCGTTTCGAAAATATTTAGGGAAAAAGCACACCATTTTTTAAAATAAAATTTCTCAAATTTCGCTCCGTGCAGTAGCTTTTAAGTAGGTCCAAATAATCACACCTTACAAATTTTACAAAGTACCAAACATATAAAAATCCTGGCGACACCATTGCCTATTAAGCCATTCATGACTATGTAATCGACACATATAAGCTAATTTTAAGTTGAGATAAAACCGGTAGTACCTTTGTTTTTATAAAAAATTAAAAGAATTCGGAGCTGTGATTGGTTGTCGCCAAAGTATTAAAATTTGCGATACTACCGGTAGTATCTCAACTTGAAATTAGCCCATTAAACTTGTAAACGCGCATTAAAAAAAGCAATTATATTAATTTATCAATCGGATAACTTACCACAAAAAATAATTGAGAAGAACGCACGAAAACAAAATTCTTGTAAGAACAGCTTTATTTGTTGCCAAAAAAGACACTATCCAAAACCTTTAGTAAATGCTGTTCATCTAACGTAAATTTGAATTTCCACAGTCGCCCGAGAGTTATTCTGAAACGTTCTATAGATGTGTGTTTCAAATGTGACAATTACAGACGAAATAACTTAATTGGTAAAAACTTATATGTTTATACATAAATGGTTTTAGTACACTACCACCTTGTTTTTAATCACTCATTTTTCGCTGATTAAAAACGCTAAAATCTCTTTTTTTGTACGACTTTTACAAGTTTTATTTTTTTATTTTTTGCTTCAAAAAATTAGTAAAAACAAATACTCTTTTGTTGTCAGACAAACTACAATTGGTTACGAAGATGACCCCATGAGAGTGCTCACTTTCGCATTAATCAGCTGATTTATAAAAGAGTCGCTTTTTATGAAACTTATTACTTTTTTATACGTTTATTCATTCTTTTCCATGCTTTTACGTTTAAGAATGATAAAAACAAAGCAATAAATATAGCGCCTGCACTTGACCGTGTTCGACCGTTTGGTGGTAAAAACCAAGTAAAACAACACTTACTCAGCTGCTGTAAGAAATAAAATTGTGCTCAAGTTTTAAAAACGTATTCTGTAAGTTGTTTAAAGCAAGTACAGTGAATAAGTTTCATTTTTAGTTGTAAACTTACTTGTGATAATAATTTATAAGTTTACAGTAATTTTTTAAATTTTTTACTTGTCCATAACGTGATGATTATTAGGCATACACAATAATACACACATAGACTTATCTCAAATACAACTAAAGTTAAAAGATTCTTAGCAAAAAATATAAGAAAATAATAAAAATTATCTGTTTTTGTTTGGGTTGATTTTTTAATAAACTTATTTAAATTTATCTAATGTGATAAAACCATCATCTTATTCATTTAAGGTAAGTTTCTAAAAAATTCTGCTTTTTTATTTCCGAGAGACAATAAAGAGATTTAAAAATTGATTACTTACCTAATCAAAATAGCTATAAAATTTGTTGTCCATCATTTTTGATATTTATTTATTATAATAATTTTTTTCATTGTAATTTTCTTTTTTTAATAGGAGGACTATCGGAAAATAAAACACCACAAGTATAATGTCATTGTGTAATATGTATTTTATATACAATCGAGAAATCAATAAAATCGCCTTAAAATAAAATATATATATCTACAAAAAAAAGTAATATGCGAACATGCCTTTTTCTTTTTCTATACATACCTCGAACACTGAACCTCATCAATCATCGTCCGAAAAATACAATATTTACTGTCAGAACGCGGTGAATTAGGTACTTAAAAAGTCGTTCAGTGCATTTCGACTAAATTCATCTATTATAAATTGAAATATAGTTAATGCCATATACAATTCTACAAATTGCCACTGAACACAGAATTTATAGAGTCCATAAATTAGTTCGCTCGCACACGTATTTCATATACACAATTTAGTTAAAAGCAAGTGTCAATAAATAATGAAATATATTGCAGCAAAAATCCGAATTAATAGAAAAATTTCTTTTTTATATAATATTTTTATATTCACAGTTTCTCTTCCCATTCGTACGGTAGATATCACGTCAGTCGAGGCGGCGAGAAAGGCCGATGAAGCACGGGAGGATTGGAGGGACTCGGCGGTGCTATTCTAACTATACCTCCATGGGGAGTTGACCCCAAGTGCAGGTTGGTGTGGTGCGGAGACGGCGACCCCAGCTGGTTAGGCGACGCCACCTGAATTCGCAACGGTGTCGTTAGCTGGTGACTAGACGTCAACCGAAGAGCCAACGGCGTCTCAATCTTCGGATTATCACCTACACAAAAGTTTATAAAAATATTTTTTTAATAAGACACTAGTTACATGTTTCAATCGTAGTCAGTCATCTTCATGTAAATTATGACAATTTCAGAAATTAAATATTATTTTCACTGTTTCCTTACAATTCTTACATAAGAGTTTCAATAACCACTTATACCAACCACACAAACCAATATTTTGACATTTGTATGAACTATAGTCAAGTTTTAAATTTACTAAGGTACGATCAACAGAAATATACTGTAATCAACTGTTTGTTAATTAATGGTTAATAATCTTGACTTTACTAACGCGCTTGCTTCGCTCATTTGTTAAAACTTTTCAATTTTTGATCTCTGAAGAGAAATTTACTACTTGGTATAGATTCGTAAATTATGTCTCAAGATGACTGCATCTCGAAACACGTAACTAAAATTACGTTTTAGGAGAAAAAAAGTCGTTTTAAACACATTCACTACATAATTTTTCTTACCTTGTATTCTTAGATTCATCGGCGGCGGCGAGCTGTCCACCCTGATAGGACTGTGACTCTTCTCTTGCGTGGAATCGACATCGATGGGCGACTCGTTCGATGTTAATCTCAAATTGACAGCTGAATTATTGTAATTCGATGTGGTGTCGACGTTGATTGGGGACGAGTTTCTTGATTTGCGGTCTTGACGGAAACCGGGCGGAGAGTGATTGCCGAAGCGAAATTGGGGCGGCATTGGACCAGGAGAATGAGGACCAAACCGAAAACTAGTAATAGGTGTAGGAGAGCTAGGACCGTAACGCATAGGGCCTGGGGAACTGATAGGAGGCGAATGAGCTCCGAGGGAGATATCTGAATCGCTGTCGGAAGGTGTAGGACTGAGGGGCGGTTGACGGCCGCCGCCGCCATGGTGGGCCAGTTGCGCTGCGAGCTGCTGCTGCTGCATTCTGAAAAAAAAAGGATTATTATTACACTTCTAAACTGTCTTACGAGTTAAGGTATTTTACGCTTTTTGCATGTACAGCAAGGTAAATCGTAAACGAATGACTGTAGGAGGAGCCGGAGATATCGTGTTTGTCTATAACCAGTTAAAACACGTTCTCACCACTTTGAGATCCGCTTATTGTTTTTTTTACAATTTACGTCGATGCACTTAAAAAATTATCCTATAATATCTCTGTCTCTAGTATATATGACTAGACTATTTTAGTTGCAATCATTTTGAGAATACGAATATTTTGTTTGTAAATTGCGTTTTACGTTTTTACTAATTCTGGTTTTATTACAATTTTTCATAAAAATCGTTTTGTTTTTGGTGTAATTTTTGCTTTAATAAAATTTGCATTGTGTGAATAATTACTCCTGTCCTATCCCTTTGCTTTCAAAAATTTGATTATTTCGTGATGGAAGAGGTTGTGGTTGATATTAAGTCGGTTTCTACCACATCTTTCGACGCCGCTACCAAAACTCATACACCGAATTAACTCGATTAGGTATTGAAATGAACGCTTCGGGGTGTGTAACGAGACCTGGCTAATGCTAATCGAGTTTGTTTAGAGAATAGCCTGTTAACATCGACTGCCTTCAAAGACCGAACGTTATAGTCAAGATATATTGCAAATTATTACGCTTCGTATAGACAATGACTTTAATTGCTTTTGTTCTCGTGATACATCAGAGATGGCTGCGGTTATATACACATGAACTATTTCTAATTATTTGGAGAGAATAGCGCCAGACATGCGAAAACATTTTTTAAGGGTAATTCATTAACAATTCAATTTCACTGTATTTAATACTACACTCTTCAAACGTTTTAAATGTAGGTAGGTACTGGGTAGACCAATTAAAGAAATACATTGTCTATTAGATGTAGGTATACACAGATAATAATTACTTCAAATATTTTTGTTTTACCAATAAATAGTGATAAGTGCATCCCTAAATAATAATATTAATACTCTCAATTATATACAAAATTAAAAATTTATTTGTCAAAAATATAACTACCAATATGTAACTGCAATGTAAGAAAGTTTTCTATTGGCATTACTAGGTCACCCTGTATAAAATAATCAAGATTTGTTTTCCGAAATTTTGTCCTGACTGTACCGAATATACCTATTTGACTATTAGGAGATTTCGAACAAAGGGACGCTCGTATTACACTCACTATTCTCCTGCGACCCATGAAACCTATCTGGTGGCATTCTTTTATTTTGTGTGTACCATAATTGCTCCATATAGGACAAAAGCCTGGAAACGGATCGCTTTCACATCCCTTGTGCGATTTAAAAGTGCCCATAAATGGCACGAAAAATAAAATATTAAGTCATAGAGTAGCTGCTAGGTACATTTAGTATTCAAATTTAGCGATGGTATCGTATGACTCGAGTACCGCCCTAATTACCATGTATCGATGCATTGCCCTTTGTATAAGCGGCGTAGGCCATGGAAACAAACGCGACATATCCATTTATAAAACATGGCGGCCTTTGTTCGAATTTTTTAGTGTAACACGCCTTCTGCGATGATACCGGAGCGAGATAATAATTCGGATTGATCCATTTTTTTCGAGGGTGGAAAGTCTAAAGAGAGATTTTCGAGCTGTCAGAACGTCATTTAGAAATATGACATGCTGCTGACAAGGGAAACGGTAAGCTGGAAGTTACTTTAAAATCTCGGAGGGTATTAACATGGAATTCTGGCTCATTACGCCTGTTTTGGAAACACCATGCTGAGAGGGGTGGTCTGTTTAGGGGCCACTGACAAATTTGGACAAGTATTAAGATAACACATTTTTTTATTTGGTCACATTGGCGAGGTTACACTGTATCAGAGTTGAGAATTTATAGGAATCAAAATCGCCTCGAAGTCTGGGTCTATGGAAATGAACTCGTATTATATCAAACACAGAACAGTGAATCAGAGCGAGTCTCAACGATAATAGAGTTTTAACGTAGTTAGGGTTTAGCTAAGGGCACTAGTCTGTCGTAGTAAAATCCAATTCTGTGGTAGCTCCACAAACCCCGTTTGAATTTTGTGGCAAAACTTAAAAAAACTGTCTGAATGAGTCGTTCGAAAACCGGATTAAAACCGATGTTATCTAAGCCTTCAGAATGACAATGCAAGTTTCGTCCTGGCAGGGTTGAGAAAAACAAACGAGGCTCGGTGGCGCCAAACTTCCGGCAAGGCTGCCAACATATGTGGAATATCACTAGTAGGTAAAATAGAACTACCCCAGATTGAATTACTGAGCACACAAAAATATGTACTTGTCTATTATTTAACTAAACAAACTGTTAAAGTGTTTTCAAATACGTCTTGAGAAAGTTTCGAGGGGTTTGTGCAAATATTTTGACAGTGTTTTTGGGAAAAAAAAGAGAAATAAAATTGTCCGGTACTTAAATAAACCACAACGTAATTACAAAGAGCGGCATGAAATGTTCTATATTCATTTCAAGCTTGTAATTTGAGCCGTCGAAAGGGGCTCATTTATCCGGTAGATTTGATCAGCTTTTCTTTAATTTTCAGCACGGTCGGGTCTCAAATTACGACATGTGATCCGATACGGTATATACGGGTTTTTGGACAATTTTTATTTTTCTCGTAGCAGATTTTGTTGTTTATGGTCTAGGGCACTAATTTGCTTTGCATCCGTAATTCTACACTCATTTTTTTCAACTATTTTTACCTTCATTATCTCCGCTAGAATCAATTAAATTTACATTGCAACTAGTAAGTAAATAGTAGTATCTAGTACGGAGAAGGCTTTAATGAGGATTAATGTGAAACTAGTTTTATCATTATTAATAACATGTGTAAGAGATATCCTCCTTGTTACGAATCACACGTTTTTAGTCAAGCGTGATACAAGTTGCTAAATATGTGAACTTAATTACGATGGGAAAATAACCCCGAACTATGAAAAACTTGATTAAATCATTACAAGTGGATTACTATTTTTATCACAGATTCTGTGTCACGGGAAAATTAAGTACTTAACGGAAATTTATTACATACTCATATAATCCGGTTACAGGCAATGTTCTCATTCATTTATTTCAAATACGTTCAAACTGTTTATTGCGGGTTTGATGTCTATGTTCTCCCCATTTCAATAGTTTACAGTTTCACACTAGAGGTCAGTCATTAATATGTAATAAAAAAATTGCATGAAGGGTTATTGCTTCAATTAAAATGAGATTTTTAATCTATTATATTTTTCTAAATTAATTTAAAAATATTGAATTAGAAATTATTATTTTTTTAAAATAAATTTTAAAAATTTTTTTAGATGAATTAAATGGGATGATTAAAATTTTGCGGTTTTGATGGAAAATAAAACAACACACAACCCCCCCAATAAAAAAAAATTAGATAAATGATTACATCAATAAAAACAAAAACAATAAAATAATAAAAATAAAAAAGTAGAAGTCAAAAACAAAAAAATAAAAAAATAAATTAGATGGCACACTGTGTCTGTCTACACGACTACTAGCCGAACTTCGCTTGATATAAGCGAGTTCTCCCACCGGTTCCAATCGAGCACAAAGCTCCGGGATACACTGTACTGATGAGGGGCAAAAACTCCGAAACCAGTATACAGTTTCTCGACGTTGTTGTTCGATTGGAACATCTTTGCTAAAAAAAATAAGAAATGAATAAAGGAAATAATAGAAGAAATAATAAAACAAAACATAGAAATATTGAAATCAAATGAAGCAAATAAAAAAGAGTGAACAAAAAAAAGAGCTAGGGTTAGACTAATAATCGCTTAGAATAAATTAATAATACCTACATGAAAAGTAATAAAATTGACAGACGGCAAAAAATATCAATAATATCAGTATGGATGCACAAAAAAAGAAAAACAGATATTTTACGAAGAGGTACAAAAAATATAATGTTTCTTAAAAATGGCGTGATAAATAATTGTTGATAAGTTGTCAATAGAGGTTCAAAGTGCACGGATCGACACAGTAATTAGAAAGATGAAGAAAGAATTACTATAATAGTGATTCATTTTATACAACACGCTCAGGAGATGTTAGCTTGACTGCCCTCTTCCCTTTTACTTTCTTTTCTTCATGTTCTACAGGAATAACGTAATAATCCTATTGCTGTTGATCCTACAGTTATTTGCTAAATTAGAGCTCAATTAGCATATTGTGGTACTGTCAGGCAAAAAAATTTCATCTTGTTTATAATGGTAATGCGATCGCCGAAACATCTATATGTACCACTAATAAAATAAGTTTTATCTTCGTTTTGTTGTGTTCACTTTTTCTCACTGATTAATGAAAATAGTTTTACTCTATTTTTCAATTGTTGCGTATTTTTTTTAATTAGGCTTTTATACTTTTAGATTACAATATTGTTTATTTAATATAAAAACAAAAAAAGAATATAAACACTATTCTATAAAACTGAACATAACAATATAGTCCCCAGTACAATGTCCTTAAAATTTTTTTTGATACATACAAATGTAAAACTTTGTGAGTGCCTTTCTTGCAACGAGTCCGACAAACTTATCTAATTGGAAACTTTCGGCGCTGCTGCGTTTTTGAATGTCGTCATACCGACATCTTCGGGGTGGTGGACACTAGACACTCCATACGCAGCATGATTTTTGTCGGACAAGTTGACCCACTGGGGACTAATAGCTTAACAAATTATGTCACTAAAAACAAAATTTAAATTTCCTTTTAAAGCACGCCATTTCACACTCAGATATTGTGGTTAGAAAGGGTACTATAGATTTTTATTGTAGCTTGCACCTTTCTCATTTAAGTTTTTGTTAATTTATTTTTCAGTTTCAGGTGGCTATTATTTGAAATTACCTACTCAAGAGTGCACATCGACACCGTCTGTCGTAAAGCTCTAACTTTTTATTATCTTAAAATCTTCATTAAAAAATACTCAATTGCATTTTATCGCACGTAAATTTTAAAATTCAAAATAAAATTTTGAACAAATATAGATTTTTTGTGAAGGGTACATATGTATTACACAGAAAACTAAACAAAATATTTATTTAAAAAATTAACTAAAATTTTCTAGCTTCTTGTGTATTCCAACGTTTTAAGATTAAAAAATGAACAAAAAACGAGAGAAAGATGCACAATTTTAATTCTATCTATGCTTTACATAACGCGTTACATAAAGTCAAGTGTGTGACATAAATTCAAGTTTATAAAACTTGCAGCGAAGCGCGAGTTTTATAATGAATATGTGCCTACAATAACTTATCAAACAAGTTCATTAGTATTTTTTATAATTTACACTTTTCACATAATTTTTATGTAAAAAAGACAATTTGTCTAAAATTATTGTTGAATAAAGTTTTACATGCCAGTTTCTATGTTGTAACTCTAAGTCACTCAAAAACTTAACCCACTCGCCAATTATTATAAAAGAGTAAATTCCATACTATATTTAGGATGGAAAAGTTTAAGGACATCGTTAGAGATCAGAATAAAAGTAAGTGTGAAAAATAAAAGAAGAGATTTGTCACAAATTGTCCAAGAAGATAATGTCAAAAAAGTGAGTGTTTAATTAAGACTCTTTGTCTGTGTGTTTAAAACTTATATACATTTTAAAGTAAAAATTACAGTTTTAGAATTTACAAAAATTGTAAACTATCAAATTTTGAATTGTATTCAAGTTTTTATAGGTGTTGTTACAAGTTACCTTCGACGGTGACGTCATCTATTGAGAGGTAGTTTTGTGGAAGCCTTACGTCACTATGTTTTTGAGTGGGCTATAAACGGTAAGTTATAAGTGGCTAAAAGGGTCAAAACAGCAAGAAAGCAGGTTCCCTACTTTTTGTATTCACTGTTAAACAAAATCCAAATTAATGAATAGAGAAGGACAAATTTTACTTCAATTTTATAGAAAAAATAATATGGGTGTAATTTGGATGTCATTAGACGCCGAAAGCATGTACCCTGCTTTTTTGCTGTTATTCAAAGATCCAAGAATAACTGCAATCATACTAGAAACGGACCTTGATCAATAAAAAGAAAAAACTAAGGTGAAGTTTGATTTACCGAGAGACAGCAATCATAAACGGTTCTTCGAGCGATCAATTAAGACGTTAGAAGTTTGTTATTAAACTGTTTAATTATTACAAGATATTTTTACATTATTTGTTTAAGTTCATTTGTTGTTAGTAAACCATTTGAACTAGTTCAATTTACCTACAATTTTTTAAAAGTTTGATTCCATAATGTTTTTTTACATAAAATAATTATCATAATGTTGATATGTTCACATTTATGTGATTATATAAGTAGACAATACAGCTATAACACATTTATTTATTTATTACAAAAAATAAGGTACCATTAAAAAAATTGATAATGAGGGCGGGTAAAGAGAAAGACACCACAAGCTTCCACCCCAGGAATGTCTAGTATTTATTTATGCAAAAAAATTTAAAGTTGTAATTGGTCAATATAAATCATGTGACATTTCAGGGCAATTCTCTATTTTAAACCGCCTTTGAATAGAGACAAATATTTTATTGAATAATTTCTATTTTTTTTTTTAATATATATGTACATTTTTCCAAACCGTACTTGAATTAAAACAACTACTTTATTGAAAATTTTTTAGTAAGTTTTTCCAACTATAGCTTATCATTTTAATGCATAAAAAAGTTGTATTTATTTAAACCGGATATTCTTATTTTTGAAACCAATTTCTCCGAAAATTTATTTTTGCTGTTAAATTTGGGGTCTTCTTCAAAATAAGAGAGTAAATTTTATAGTAAAAATTAATATCTAAATATTTTACATTTGTACATCTGTGTTTATTTTCAATGTTGTGTCTATTCCTGGTAAATTATTGTTTGTCTCTGATAGTTTTTGTTTTATAGATGTATAAATGCATAACTATTTTACGTATTTTTTAAGTAAATTTTCACTACAAACTATAATTATAAATGGCAAACCAAAAACAAAAAAAAAACATTTTACTGATTGTTGACAATTATTTGGAGGGAAGCAACGCAACTTATCCAGTTAGTTGTAATTCAAATTATCTCACTAATACCGTTTTTGATAAAACATACAAAGGTAGAATGCCATTGTGCATATTATTGTATTTGCAGTTGACGTATGTACAAAGTGGCACTATCTAAATTTACCGTTTATGCTTAACGCACGAATTGGGACTGAAACAAGTAAAAACTCAAGAAAGCACGAAATAGAAACGCACAAAATGGAAAGAAAATGTTTTGCATATAAAGTGTTTGTCTTTTTTTTATAAAACCTTAAAACTTAAAATTTTTTGTTTGTTTTTTTTTTTGTTACTGCGAGTGAAGTTATTTTCAAATTGCAATCGAAAATTGCAAAAAACATTAGATACTTGGAGAGAAAAGCAAGATAAAGATACTTTAATTGTGTCTTTACAGAATTCTGGCTTCAACATCAAGATGTCAAAGAAAGATACAAAAATAATTATTTTGCTTGTAAAAAATTTGAGCATCGATCAACAAGCTGTACAAAATCGCAACACATTTTATCAATAAGAAGAGAAAGAATAAAACAAATACTTGGGTATTTCAAATCTCATTTCTAACCTTTTTTTATTTTATATAAAAATTAATAAATTATTGCAGAAAATGCTATAAATTCTACTTCAATATAGTTTTATCACTACTTTAAATATTATTAACTAAATGCTCAAAATTTAGATTACAATATCAGAAATTCAAAATTTTGAATAATGACATAAACGCATTGTTTCATGATAAGAGGTATAAATTAATGGAAATATTTGTTAGAAATATTTCCATACGTTTTTTACTAAATTCATTCAAATAACAATTAGTATAGCTCGAATTTAATTACTTTACAAATTTTTTTATGAATTAATACTTTTTTATCTTGTTTACCAAATTTTTAGTCATTTGGAAACCTACAGTTAAATTATAAGCTAGTAAATAATCCGTAGCTATTTAATATATACAATAGCTATAATTAGATATAATAATTAATTTTTAATAGTCAAACACACTATAAATACAAGTATTTGAAAATTATTTATAATTATAATTCTCTGATCGAACGTAACATGTACAGAAAAAATTTGCAAAACAACTTTTGAAAAAATTACAAATTTGTGAAAAAATTATTTAACGATTAAGTATTACAACACGGAAGGTTTAACACAGTTCATAAATCTCTATTTGTAACGATCTTTAGAAAAAAAAACTTTAAATAAAATTGAATTTTCGTTTGTGTGTCAAACGCGTGGCTTTATGTTTGCAAATATTCGTAATTTCATCATTGACTCATCAGAAATCGCTTGGGAATCACTGAACTAGATTATAACTGGTCTTGAAAATTAAACACTAATCCCTGGCAGTCAGATCAAATATCAGTCATGTCGAATCGAGCTTAATTTAAATGGACACGCATAAGCATTCGCGTGAAATATGTATAACAATGTTAATTAAACAGTGATACTGTACTTCCTGTAAAAAATCTCCCATCCCCTCTGCATCTCATTTGTGACTCGAGAGATATTTGCGAAAGCAATCAACTCTCATACAAACAAAAATCCAAACTAAATCCGTCAACAACAAAGGATTCAAAGTATCAAAGAGTGTAGGGTATAAATTTTAAATTTGATTTAGCGCCAGTTCAAAAGCAAACTGAATGTTTCATTGTAGGAGGCCTCTTGGATCGTTCACAATTGGCTTAACTTGTCAGATATTGTTTATCAAAAAATTTAATGAATGCTGTTTTACTGATATTAAATTTCTCACAAACACAAATTATTTTCAAACGCGAATTTTTCCCACAGTTAAACAATAAACACTCAAGTTTGACATTTTGTAAAGAAATATTTTTACTATTGTATAATTTTAACTTTTTGATTTGTATTGAAAGGAAAAAAAAACAATAGACTGAGAAAAGAATAACTGTTCTTCAAGATTAATAAAGTTTGAAATCGAGAAGGGTTGTTTAAAAGGGCGTTTTGTGTTTCTATAATACAATAGAATTCAGTGCGATCATGCTGGTTATGTTTAACTCGATTGATTCGTGTGAAAGCCTAGTATTTTATTTAAGAAAATAGTTCATTGGACTCGTCCAGATGCACCGGAATGGTAATTTATAACCGTCGTTGTAATTATTGTCGGCGATTTATCGTTTTGTAACGTCAAACGAAGGTGAGATAATGGTTAAACATTCTTCGGATCCGGTAATGATCTTTATTAATCAGTTTGTATTATGTCCGATATTGTTCCCGACCACGTGTTATTCGGCTGTCATTTGGGCTTTGTGTGTTGACGGATTGAGCTATCAACAACTGACGACCACATTTATCGGTGTTATATGGCGGTAATCGTCTTCGGGTGAGACCAGGAGGCTTCATTAGCTTGCCTAGTGCTCCTGCTGAGGAGGTCAGCCGATCATTTGTCATCGATTCTCAGCTTGAACGTTTTGTTTCACGATTCCACACGCTGAGGAAAAAAGTAATTACGAGAGAAAGTGATGGACAAAGAATGAGGAAACTGAGGGAGAAACGAGAATCAAACACAGAGATTGGGGCGATTTAGAGAAAATGTTCTGGACACAACAAATGCTGTACTATATTGAAAACACTGTCTCATAAATTTGGTAAAAGTACTTTTTTACTCTACTCTACTAAAAATCAAGTGATTACGCACTGAGCGAACAATCGGGACCGTCAATTTTACAATCATCCTTCGTTTTTACCGCACTGGTGCCTGCAAAGAGCACAGGGATTTTTCTCGTTTAAAAAACGGTTTAAAATTAGATTATCGTATAAGAGCCCAAGTTTATAATAAAACAATGCACTTTACCACTTTTATACAGATAAAACAACAGAAATGCATTCACAATATTGCATTTAAAGTTTAAGTTTAAGCAGTGCCATCTGTGAGAAATTGTGTAAGACATTAAAATGTCAAATTTTGATAGTAGATGGTTTAGTAACTTGAAAAATTCTGAAGATAGTTACCTACATTATCGACATCAACACACTTGATTTTTTCGACAAATTAAAGATAAATATTAAAAGTGCGGGAACAGTATTGCTTTATTCGTGCGACAGTTTTTACACGAGTGCGCTTTGTGATTGTGCGCTTACACATAATGTAAAATATATGTTCCCGCATTTATCGTGTAAATAACTATTTCAATCACTGCCAATTAAAAATGCATATATCAAGCGACTATAAAAATTTTTTTGCTTCACTAAACAACATATTCAACAACTCTAAAAAAAGCGTATATATGTCTCTACAATTTAGAGTAAAAAATTATACTAGTTTAGTTATTAATATGTCTAATGGGCTGATTTCAAGTTGAGATAATACCGGTAATATAGCAAATTTTAATACTTTTCCATGACAACAGCAAATCACAGCCCCGAATTTGTTTATTTTTCCATGGAAACAAAGATACTACCGGTATTATCTCCACTTGAAATCAGTCCATTAGAGTTCAGTTTCCACTAAACTAGTGAACCAAAAACGATGTCTCTTTCGAGTTGGAGTAAATTTATTATTATTGGTTATTAATTACGCTATGATGTTCTTTGACAACAAGATGTTGGTCACATTTCCAAAACAACTATAAAACGGTACTAACTACTCCTAGTAGTTGCTCTTTAATTAACAATAATCGCTATCAACTCTAAGAGGATTGCTCTAACAGGTTGCTATTAACAGCACAGTAACGTTAACAACTTCCAAACTACCAATAAAACATAACTTATTAATAAAATTTTTAACATCATCAAACTTTAGGTTAAAGGAATTAAAACGAAAATTAATTAAGTGTAATGCAAAGAATGGACAAAGTTTCTATCACTTGTCGTATTCTACAGCAACAGCATTTAACATTCTTGAAAGATTCTTCTTCACTCGATACTATGTATAAAAAATAAATATTGACTTCAGATTTAACAACATCTTAAAATAAACTTTATACTATTATTTTTTAAATTTTTAAAGTTAAATTTTAAATTTTTATAGTTTTTAAAAATATATCTTAGTGGTAATTTCTTTTAAAATCTCAACGTAATATAATAAACTGAGATTGAAATGTAACTGAATCAGAGCAAGCTGTAGAAGTGGGTATTAATATTAGACATATCATTGCAGTTACGCTGGCACAGTCTGCTCTGATTCAGTTTCTCTGATTACATTTCGATCTCACCTTAGTATTTATATGACAGAGAATGTTTAACACTAACAGCTCTCAATTTATATTTTATCAAAAATTCTAGTCAATTATTTTATAGTTTTAAAAACCAAAAAGGTTGGATGTACCCCTACTTACTGTATTTTACCTAAATTTTTAAAAACGTGTTTTATATTAATTTTTCGGTTCAAGCGGTCATGGAGCAGACACAAAATAAAAAATTAATTTTTAATAGGGGTATGACATCATGCTAAAGATATTGACCCACAATAATTAAAAAATACTCGATCATTTACGGGACCGTTTTACAGGCTAGTATCTAGCGGTATGTTATAGCAAAATGTGTCTTTGAAATTGTAAATTGTAGTCAAAAAAAATATATATACAGGGTTATTCACGTAAGATGACGAGCCTGACCAGGTAAAAATGCAACCCAAAATACAGTTTACAAAGGACTCATTGTTTTTTGGAAATAGTAAATTAAATAAGGGATCCAAATATGTACGTATTAAACGTAGTTGTCAGTATTATTTAACAAATATTTAACGTAATGTTTTCTAACAATGAAAGAACAGACATGATACTAATTTTTGGTGATTGTCGAATTTGTATAGAAAACGTTATCTCGAACGCCGAGCTTCGACTGACAAAATTTTTAGGAGACTGGAAAGCACGCTAAGAAATAATTGGCCTTGCTTTAAAAGAGTAAAAACTAGAATTGTTACAGTTCGGTTGTTGATTAAACAAATTTTCAATTCTTTGTAGTATTTTGATTTTTTATTGCAAAACTTTCTTGAGCATGACAGGAACATAACAAAATAACCAAAAAACATGACAATGTCAAATTCTAGTAAATTTAATTTTGACGAACCTAATTCAACAGGTGGTAGTTTCTTTGATAAGTAAACAAATTAACTATATAGCAATGATAAAAATAAGATATTTTGCAAAACTATACAAAATACTGAAATTAACAATCGATCTACAAAATATCTATTGTCTTAGTTACTTCGCGAATTGACTGATAATGTTTAGAAGGTTTGTAGCATGTCATTTAACTTTAATATATTTTGCGAACTGACACATCGCAGTCTTCACTTTGTCTAGGTAGAAAAATACAGTTTCATTGAAATTGGTCCTAAAGTAATAATTACATGCACATATTTAAAATTTTGTTTATGTTTCCTATATTATAAAATACTTAAAAATGTTATAAGTCCGCAGATCTTTAATTGTCTTTTCCCTCTACTAATATTTTTAAAAAATAGTATGACTTCTTTAACAAAAATTATTAAAAATTTTTGCTAAAAATTTTAATACAAATCTAGTGCGTTAACTATTTTAAAGTGCTCAAATATTAAAACATTGTGCTGTCACGTCATTTCAAATAAATTTTGCTCTGCAAAATTTTAGTTTCTACACGCAATGTAAACAACTGTAAGATTAGTAACAAAAGTAAAAACATTTAAAAAAATGTTTTAATTTTAAAACAGAGGTTTCCAAATTTAATACTGTTTTCATAGGAAAAACCAAAACTCTTATTATGAAATAAATAAATAAAAACTGCTTTATTATTTTTTTCTTAAAAGTACAGGGTATGTATAAATGATTAAGCCTATTAGCAATCTTAAAGTTAGTACATAACTAATTCAAATTGATTTATAATGTTTTCAATAATTTTGTAAAGTTTAGGCGTGAATCTTGATTGAACATTGTTTTTCTATAGTTTAGACATACAATAAACATTTGCAGGTGGTTAAATTTTTTTGAAATAGAAAAAGTTTAGTTAGCTAACTTATACAAACACATTCTGTTTTTACAAAATGTCTCTAAACTATAATAATAAGTGATAAAATTGGTGTAAATAGATCTATTCCTTTATTATTAAACTTTTTATTCAGTAGACTACACGTTTCGGCTACATTATACGTATATAGGGTGTGTCAAAACTCGCGAAGATCCTTTACTGGACTGAAATCATTAAAATCATCATTAAAACAATCCAAACCTTAAAAAAAATTCTAACTTCAAAATTTGAAAAGTTATGAGTATCTGAATTTGCAAAAAAAATTGAAATTGTGTTGATATAGTTAAAAAAAATCGGATAAACGAAAAAAAAAAGAAACAATAAAGCATTTGAAACAAATTACGTATTCATAAATCTCAAGAAAATACCAAATTTCAAGAAAATACAAAAAAAAACAAAATAGTATTGAATTTTTTTAAATAAATTTTTGTGTTCCTTGAGGGTCTCCCATGTATCCTTCCAAAAGACTTTTGTCACATCCTATATACATAAATGGTAGCAAATAGTGGAAACATTTACATATGTTAAAACAGCAAAAAATTTTTCAGAATTAGCCGTTTTATTAATACGTGAAAATAGTCGGCACCCTAACAGTATACTTAAAATTAAAATAAAAAATATATTTAAATTTTTTTTTTGTGAAATATTATTAAAATAGTTAAAATTAAAATAGTAGTAGTTAAAATAGTACTAAACGTTGTCTTTTGCGCTCGTTGTAAAAAATTGTAATTAATGCCTGTTTACTGTTTAGTTAAAAACACTAGCAATAAAAACACTCTTTAAATCTGACAATATAAAAACAAAATTGTAATTGTAATAATTGGCAACCGATATAATGGATGAGGGCACCACAGCAAATTAAGTAATCATTTTAAATTTGATATAATCGTAACAATTATAAATAAAACAATTGACACGGTTTAGGTTTTTGATTTTTAAATTTTTTTGGCGTAGGACTGAAGGTGGCCAAACAGATCGAAACCGGTTTCCTATAATAAAAAATTAAGAAGAAATTGGGACTAAATTAAATCTCTTAAAATTGTTAAAATTATTTATATATCTATATATAATTATTTAGGTTTAGCTACGATTAACCTATGCTAAATTTACAATTCTTTAGACGAAGATAAATCAATGCCTTTTCACAACACTACAGCCAAACACACAACAATTTGTATTATTCTCTTTCGATGTTTAACTTAAATGAATGCAATTACAAAAATTTTAATTATTGTACCCTTTAAACAATAATAATGTTATAAATATTAATAAATATATAAAAACGATTTGATTATTGAATTGATATCTTCAAAACTTTTATGTTTTTGTCAGTTTGAAAATATCAAGATTTTTTTGTTTATATCTCTGTTAGTTCAAATTTTTCACCTTTGTTAGTTTATGGGCAGACTTTATTCTCCTAGAAGTTCAACAAAAATTTGCTTTTTTACAATTCGCAGTTGCAGTTACAAAAATTTTGCAATCACAATAAATATTATTGTCACCACCGACTTTGACTTTATAGTTAAATGAATATAATATGGTGTAGTATTAATAAAAAATAAACGACAACAAAATAAAATGAGTATTTGTAAACTTTAGCTTTGGAGCTACTTTGTCCACTTGTGGCATCTCCATTACTTCCCAACCGCTTCACTGAAGCGTCAAACCCAACCGCTTGTAAAATACCGACCGGTCCAGTTTATTTTAATTTTATTTTGGTTGTATATTAATTTTGGGTGGGCTCATCCATCTTGATTCTATTAGCTTTCGTTTTTCGCTGAAAATTATTCGATTTAGTGTCCCCTTATAAATGTCACTACCGCTAACATTGCAAGTGAAGTCAAGAAACCCTCCTGGGGCTTTTGAAAGGTGGACATGTCCACAGCAAGTGTACGTTTATGATTGAATCTGAAAGTGATTGCCGGCAATCCATAAACTCGGAAACCAACCATTCACGATCATTATGCGTCAAAAATAAAAATTTTACGAGGGGTCTTTACAGAAAAAAATTGCAGTTAGTGATCGTAAACTTCTGAAATATGCGAAATAACAGGTTGGTGGAGAGTTAGTTTAGAGGATTTAAACGTCGTTTAAAATTATTGATAGCGAAGATAAGTGATGGAGTTTAACGAGGACATGTCATTGTGTTAAAATCTTTGATCAATATTTACTGACGGGAAGAATTGTTTCTTGGATAAGACGGGAAAGCAATCTTCTCTAGTAGCAAAACAAACACGAAACGTGTCGTTTATACACAATACACTACGAGTGACTTGACTCGACAACTTCTTGTCTTTGATGGAACGAAAAAATTAATTAATATCGATCGGCGGATGGCTTGATAAAAAAAATTTGTTTACTAATTAATTATTTTCTTGTCGGCTTGCATAAATCATGGTTAATATGTAGATAAGAAATATGAACGGTTAAGGTTAACGGTAAAGATCTACACGTTTCCCTTATTATATGTAATCCTGTGCCACATGAATATTGGTCTATTATTTTAATTAGCTTCCTAAAAAGCTTTTTTGGACGAATAAATATTTTGTTGAAACATATTCCCCTTGTATAAATCCAAATCCATTTCAATTGTTATTTTTCCCTATAGTCCTGAATTAGCCCAAGAATAGTAGCCTTACTTGCTTTCCTTTCATACTAAATGTTTATGAACAACACAAAGTTGGCGATTTCCTAAACAAACGAGGGTGTCCTATGTAAACAAAACACAAACTTCAAGTACCTTTTCAGTGAAAAGCAAAGATTGTTCACTTGCTGTTTGAATTCAAATCTTGTAATTTTGATAATATTTTTGAAAAGACTTTGTTTCTGTTTGTCAGAACAAAAGAAGCCATCAGCAATCGACTTGACCACTAAACGAGAAACACAAACCAAACAAACCACAAATAAACGAACACACAACAAAGCCCTCCGGAGGTGCCAGAAACAAAAGCTCCGGACACACACTATTCCGGACTTTTGTCACGGCTCGTTATGTCTGCATTTGTCGTATTGTGATGTTATCTCTTTTGATATTTTTCTTAATTATTTAGCGGCGGATGCAAGTCATCGCGATTTAATAAAGATGCTTAAGTAGAGATTTTAAAACAATAATGCAATGACCTTAATTGAATATAGGTTCAATATTTTGAAAGGCGTTGAAATATGTGATGGCAAGTTAGAAAATTACACTCATGCTCGTATAATCGATTTTCAAATTAAAAAGAACGTGAATGGAATTGTTGGATGGAAGAGATAAGAAACTGTTAGATCATTCGATGGTTATTAGGCACGAGGATAGATGAATTAATAAATGAGTTTCCAACGGGTTTTGACGATTAAAATGGTGATAGCAGGGCAAACATGCCAAATGTGGATGACTTGAATTTAAATTATTAACGATACAGCAGTATTAGTAAAGATATCAAGCTGTCGAATGTCTAATGGTTCGAAAAATTTGATAAATATCAGATGGTTAAACACTACACAAAAATAATGAAAAACATCATTAAACTAATGTAATAATCTGCCAATATTGCAAAATGCTTTCGTTGTTTTAGATTTAATAAAATTTTTAAAATTTTCTAATACAGAGTTTTGTCAAAAAGTGTATCTATTATATTTTTATCAGAAAGTGAGAATGTGACTAAAGTAATAATTTATTTTAAAAAAGCAAAGGTACTTAAACTATTAGTACCACTGTCACAGAGTTTTCAATTTATGCTATTGTCCAACCAGAAGCCGGCATAAATTTTATGTTAAAGATTAATTTTTGAAAGATCCTTTACCAATTAGATTCTAACCTTTTCTAAACAAGCTAATTCGTTTACTTTAATAAAATAAATTTATTATTTTAGTCATAGTCTCATTTTCTATTAAAACACAATGCTACTATTGTACTACCTAGACCTACGTAAACTGCTGCTGGTTGAGAAAAATAAAGTCGACACAGCAAAATTTGGCTTCCCACTGACAAAATTTTGGAGTGAAAACACTTCACAGTTACAATCAGGTAAAAAGTATCAGCACTTCTATTATTGTTGGGTTTGCTCAAATTTAAAGTAAATTTGGCATTCAAAAGTAAACAGATTTAATTGTTTTTAACTTTGTAGCTCCAAAAGTTAAAAGAAAAGGTTTAATTACAGGTTAGGTAAGTCTGACCTATTGGGAAAGACTCGTATTTCGCACGAAATGTATAATAACGTCTTCCTCTTTGTTAAATATCATTAATCCGCGATAATTTGGAAAAAATGTGCAAAAATTTGTATACATTTAAAAAAAGAATTACGATTTTATTTTGGAATATCTTGAAGATATGCACATTTTATAAAAGCATATACATTTATACAGGGTGAATATAAAATGGTAAAAAAAGTGTACAGTATGTTTTTGAGGACTATTAATAGAGCCCCGGAAAAATAATTTAAAAAATGATTAGACTTTTTTTTCTAAAAAAGAACAATAAAATTATTTTGATAATTTGGCAACGTCGCTGGCCAGTAGTTTTAAGATCAAATCAAGTGAGTACTTCGTTAAAAGTTTAATAACAATTGAACACTTTTGAAAGCTAAGTTCGATATGCACTTTTTATGCATTTTGAATATAATGCAAGCTCTAGTCATTATTATTCTTTTCCTGTGCACTTCGCGTTTGTTTCAAAAGATATTATAGATTTTTATTAATTTGTTATCGATGTAAAGATTGCTAGAAATTTATAAAATCTCCCGTTAAATCTAGCATTTTGAAATTTGAACGTTCCTGTCCAAATCTTACTCAAAATATGGCGGACGTTGCAGTATTATGTTCACTATATAGAGTGATTTAAAATTACCTTACACAATTTTCACTTAAAATACAGTACCACAAAGAATAAAAATCTGCAAAAAAATTTGTTACTACTATTGGAAAAGTTCATTAAAAAAGAAAACTTAGGTTGTTGACAAAAATGAATATTTTGAATTTGACTTAATATTTCTTCTTCAATAACGCTCGTCTTTACTAGTTTCCATTAACTCCACATTTGTAAATATGTATATGTATTTTGATAAAGAAAAAATTAAAAGTATCTAAATAAAAAAGTAAAATGCTATGTTCTAAAAATTTTTAAAAAAATCTCAGTAGGTTTTAAAAAACACAAAAATAGCGATTACGTCTGAACACATATTAGGTATAATTGTCAGAGTCAGAACTATCAAAAATAAATTTGTTTTTTTACAATATGGTCTCGAATTTAATTTAATCTTATAATATTATTTTTTAAAATGGTAATTACGTAGAGAACGTTATGTTTAGTAGAATGAAATTTATATTTCGTACCAAAAACTTGACATATTTAGCCACTCTGACATCCTGTAAGAGAGAAATAAATGTTTCATCAGCACAACCAATGGCGTTTAGTAAATTTTAAAAATTTTGTATTTTCAAAACAAAACATGGACTTCAAATTTTGTTAAAATATTTGCGATATTTGATTTGATTCTGCTGTACCAGGTTCATATATGATCAACGAAAACGGTACATAGCAATGGTATTTCTTTTTTCGTCATTGAGACAAATATATAACTCTGTGTTTAAAAAGTTATGAGGAAATGTAACCTTACACAGAAAATATTTTGAGAAAACTAAATGTCAAGTTTTTAACTTTCTCTAAAAATAAAATTTAAAAAAAAACATATAAACGGAGTCATGTATATCTCCTAGTAATAAAAAAATTGGTGCAGTTTTATTGCAAACCGTTTAGGAGATACCTGGTACATTTTTAAAAATCACTGTCCGCAAATTTTGATCAAACTTTTTTCACTAGTAGTCTTCTATTTCGGTCCCAATAGTTAACTTTCTGTCTAAATTTAAATCTGACGCTTTATTTTAAAAATACAGATATTTCAAAAATCCACTAGTCGCCACTGGTCACAATCCGTGTTTAAAACATGACTGAGAACTGAAACATTTATTTTTGAATATACAGAGTGGAAGAAAATGGTTTAACAAAAATTTAACGTTAGGTAGAGAATCATAAAAGAAATCGAAAAGTAAAATTTCTGTATGTCGAAAATGTATAGTTTTCCTAAAAAATCGTTTGAAAATTATAGTCTCATTTTATGAAAACCGTTAAACTGAGATGTAAAAATTAAAATTTAGTAAAATTATTATGGAAATTAAGCAAAATGACCAGAATCTTTTTGTCTTAATTGTAGTTTTATGTGTTGTTATTAAATTTTACAAAAAAAGTATTCTGACTAAAATTTGAACCTCTCTCACAAATCAACAAAATTATGCAAGTACAAAGATACAAAAAACTGACTGTGTTGTGTCTTGCTATTAAACTGCCAGTTAGGGCATTATTTTACACGTTTTATTGTTTAGTTAAACAAATAACTATTAAAGCTTATCAGTCAAAAGTTTTATACAAATCTCGAGTGTTAGGTTATTTTACAGTGCTCAAACTAATAAAACACTTGCTCTAAGAGCTATAAACAATAATTTAAACAAAATTTACTTATTGTAAAATTAGACCTACTGCATTTTAATGTAAATAACTAATTTACGTTTATAACGATAGTCATTTCGGCAATTATCTTCGAAAATAAATCTCGTATTTGCAATAACAAAAATTCGACTTGTACCTTGTTATAACCTACTGTTTTCATTTTCATTTTAAAGTATTTTAAATCTATTAAATCATGATTAAAAGCAACCTCCCCATGTTTTTAAAAAATTTGCTACAAATTAATAAGATTGTAATTAGAAAAAAAATAGAGTGTGATATAACGTTTCTGTGCGTGAATAAAATCCGTCAACATTAACACTAGTTATTTAAATTCTCTCTGTATTTTCCTTTGACATCAAGTCCAGATGTTGCTTTCTTAGGAAGCGAGGAGTGTTATTGGAGTGTGATACTGGAGTAGGTCGATTGGAGCGGATCAAAGAAGCGAGAATTGAAATCTGCAGGGGATACAGTTCCACTTGGGCTACACGCAGCCGAGGGATTCTCGCCTCTTTTGCTTGATACTACTCCTCGCCACTGACTTGTACTTGCTTCCAGGGCTGATCGGGATCTACATTTACCCTGTCTGCTTTCAAACGAGCAGTCCCCAAACAAATCTCAACAAACTTCCCTTCAAAAAAATAACAAGAAAATCACAACCTAAACTTTACATTTTTTTTTTAATAATTGGTTGTGTTTAAATTTTTTTTGGAGAGATATGTGTGAGTAGAGGTGAGATATTGATTGGTTAAGTGAGGGAAATTGTTTGGGAAGCTCTGGTTGCCCTAAGCCGGTATTCAGTTCGGTGTGCTTTTAGCAAAACACTCCCGAGTTCGACGTTAAGCTTTCACCTTTACACCAGCTTTATAAAGTCGTTATTCACGTAATAATATTGTGTTTGGAGGAGCTAACGTCTGTACTCAAATTATTGGGTATAAAATTTCTCATTACGTAACTAAAGGCAAAAAAAAGTGATTATGTCGAACCAAATAATTGCGGAAGCATCCTTGTTATTTTCGTCCTGAGATCAAGATTGACATCGAATTTGTCGTATCCTTACCCGAAATCGGATTAGAAACACTATCTACCAGCCAAACTAAGATCAGATTCATACCGGATAAACACGACCGGGTTTAAGACTTTAGATACGAACAATTTTTTTCTTACAGAGGATCGAAATAAAACTCTCTAACAAGGAGAAAGATCGAACCGGATTTTTTCCCTAAGCCTTTAGCCACAAGAATTTTATTCCCAAAACATTGATCGATCGATACGGTTAACACGAAAGCACACGTTACTTAAGAACTCATTTACAACTACCTTAATGGCAATTTAGACACCGGATATGATGCCAGGAACTACCACCAGATTTTATCTCTATATCCGGTCGCAAGAACCAAATCACTTCGACATTTTTGTTAATTTTTTTTTTAAATATAGTAAATTACAAGTTTTCGTGTTGTCTGAAATAATCTCATTAATAACTCTCGCCCCTATTTAGGTGGCTATTTTCAAAGTAAATAACTTGTAAATATGTGAGAGAGGGTGGCGTAAAATACTCGATATTAAGTGGTTGCCTGCATAAGTGTTGGCAAAACATTTCGGGTGTTAAAACACTCGATGCCCTTTTTTAATTAATTTTAGGGGACAAGAAAAACTAAAAAAATTGTTAAAGTAGTTGTGTTCATTAATCATGTCTGACAGAAATGTATTAGTATTTGTAATTTATTGTTTCATGCATATTACATATACAATAATCTATTGTTTAGATTTTATCTCCATTGGATACAACAAATATTGTATTTTATCGTAGGTGCTGCTTTGCAAGAATAATACATTCGTGTAGGTTTTTATAAATGATATTGCTGGGTATACAGTAATTTGCGTTTTAGATTAATTACCAACTTTTTATTATTTCGCTTAATTACTCTGTGACTAATCTGGTTTTATTAAAATATTTAATTTGTTTAAGTGAAAATTAATATTTATGAGAAATTAATAACGACCAGAGACGGAAACTAATGCTTCTTATTACCTCATTACTACACGGAAATATACAGTGTGTCTAAGCAAGGCGTCAACAAAATCATATTCACAACCGTACAAACTTAAAACATAAGATCAAAAAAAATTGTACTTATCGTTTTTTAAATAAAGTCGCAAAACTGGTCGAAAATAGATCCGTCTAATAGAAAAAATGAGTAAATGAGGTTTTGTCAACGTATCAATAAAAAAAATTAATTTTTTGAAATCTTTAAATAAGTATATTTCAGGTTATGTCGCAATTTTTAAAAAATTACTATATTTAAGTTTTTAAACAACAAATTTTTATAAAAAGTAAATAAATTCTACTTCTTTATTCGGGAACCAATTTGACCCGATTGTTATGCACCATGCTACGTTACGATTACGAAAACTAACTCGTATCCGACCGAGTTATAGACAAAAAACAAATCAAAATTCTCAAAATTTCGGCATCTTTTAATTTAATATAATAAATTACCAGTGTTTTAAATTAAAAATATGAATTGTTTTTGTGTATTATGGTCAATTTATTTACAAATCAAAAACTTATCAAAAATAAAGTAAAAAGTAGCAAATTTTATTCAAAATTAATATAGGGTCTTTTCTCGGGTATAGCGGATTTAAAAAATATATATGTTGCAAATAATTATAAAATCTAAATTAATAATGTTGTCATTATCAGATTAGTATTAACAATCTGTCAAATAGCTGCAAACCCTGACTCTTTTGATAAAATTTTCAAATTATGCCAAAGCAATTGATTTAGTTTTAGCAATAATGTGTTGGATTTCTATTATCAGTTCAAAGATGGTTTGTGGTGTGTGAAAACTTCAAATTTCACACAATCCTAAAAGATAAAATTGCATGGCGTCAAGTCGCAGCAAAAACCATTGATTTGTTATTTTTAAAAATGCCGACATTTATAAACCTCTTAGATCTTGAAATCATATTTTATAATTAATTTCAACATGTCTATACTTTATAGTTATATCAAAAAAATTGTTCAGATACGAGTAAATAATAGTTTACTGAGTTTTATTTTAAAATTAAACCCGTACTAATTTAAAATACAAGATGTCTGTCAATGATTGAACCAATTGGCAATCCTAAACTGTGTTACATACAGGCTATCTCAAAAAAGACGTGCCAAATTGTTGATTCGCTGTCAATTGGAGTCAAAGAAACACTTTTTTTTGATTTTGATAATGATGATATTTAAAATAATAGTAATCTTAATTAAAAAAGCTGAAATTGTGAGATTTAAAACATTATATTGTCATATATTTTTTTAAGTTAATAAAAAAAATGCAATAAAATGTATATATAAAATATCTACTGCAATTAAACTTACACTATCTAGTTTAAAAGTCTTAAATAATTACAATGCATAGATCTTTTAGTCAAAATTTACCTTAGGTGTCAAAGTGGTAGCTTTCAAAGCTTATATCTTAAAAACCAAAAGAAATAAAACCATTAACTTTTTTCATTTGTTTTTCTTAAAATTGACTTCAAATATTAAAAAAAAGTAATCAAAAATTTATGTCTTGGATCTTGTAGGTATCTTGTAAACTAAAAGAGATATAATTATTAAACATTTTTTGCGTGCTCCTTGAACCCTTATTGACAGCGTATCAACAGTTTGACAAATTTGTTTTGAGACAACTGTATATAACAACATGTATTTATGTGTAACATTTTTAATATTATATAAATGCAAACTTCCTTTTTATTTGACTACAAAATAAACATTTACAGGCAGTTAAAACTTTTTTGACACATGGAATGGAAGGTCAAATAAACAAAAATTATTAACTGCAAGATACCTACTTTTAAATACAGACTGTTTCAAAATTCACAGACTAACAACATAGTACGCATTCGCGTTTTCTTAATTTTCAAAATTCAAGATTTCAAATATGCCTATATTTTTGATTACTTTTATTTTTACATATTAAAAAAAATTGATTATTAAATTTTTGCCATTTTCGTAATTAAGAATCTTGAATAATGCATGCATCATTAAGTCTACAGTTTATTTTATTTTTAGAAATAGTTTTGTTGTTAATTATTTAAAATATAAAATATTTAAAAAATCGTCCAACAACATAACCTTTTAAGTTTCACTGTTTTAGCGTTGGAATTAAAATCTCTATTATTCCAAGTGTCAAATTGTCAAAACAGAGAGACACATTTTTTAAAGATTTTTTTGTATTCTTTAAACAAAACTGAATTTTGTTTATTTGGTTAGTACGGTCACATGCGTAAAAAATGTCGCCCTCAAAGAATCGCTACCGCAAATCTTTTTAAGTTATAAATTTTCATAAACATTTCTTTAAAAAATTTTGCCTTATATAAATGTATTTGGGAAATTTATATTTTTAAAATATATAATTTTTTAATCAGTATAGTGGTATTTTTTGTACGTGACAATACCTATTACCTGCTTACTTATATATCCGCAGTTATCTGCACTGTCAGTATCATTTCCGAAAAAAATTTTTAGCTGTTTTTCAAATGTATTACCAAATAAAAAATTTACCAAACAGATGATTAGAAATTAACAAAAACATAGTTTTGAGGGGAAATAGTGCGGTATTATTACCCATATATTGGTTGAAAAATGACACTAATTATGCGGATGTTGAGTGAACAGATACTATTACTTGTTCACCTGATATTCGCATTATTCACTCAATTTCATAAAATTTTTGAAATGTTTTAATTTTTGTAAAGTTAAGTAAAATTTAAACAAACACTACAGATCTCAGTTGAACAAATATAATAGGTACCTACTGCTTTTAGATATTTATTAAATGTAAAAAAAAAAATTTTGCTTGTTCTAAGATCAACGTTTGTTTGATACATAATTTCCGTTAACATGACATCCGCACCCTCAATGCCATTTTCGAAAAAAAGCTCAGCTGTTCTCAAAATAGTTTAACAAGAATTAACAAAAACACCTTTGGTGAGGTGACAATAAATATGCGAATGTCAAGGGAACAGATATTATTACTTGTGCATCTTCTATTTTGATAACTACTGTTATTTTTCTGTCATTTTTAGGTAGTACTGCACTATTTTTTACTAAAAATGTTATGTTACAGATAGAACATAACACGTGAAAACAGCATAGAAGAGCCGAGATTATTTTTTAATGAGACTAGCAGTGCAGAAGGCAGATGAACAAATAATAAATACTACTTTATTAAACATTTTTTTTCTTGGCTTGTTTCAAATTTTGCGTTAAATAATATAAAAAAATATGTAAATAATTAAAATATAAATAATATTTAAAATATTATAACTGTTACAAGTTGTCATTTATATTTAATATACTCTGATTCATGCATAGTTAAATACACGTTTAAAGAAGGTTTGGCTATCATTCAAAAATTTTATGAAAATAGACGTTATTTTGTCAACTGCACTTCGCAAAAATTATTGTGCACATGATTTATTCTAAAAAATGTGATTTAACTTCTTTAGATTATTTTTTGTGAGATTGTTTAAAATGTATGGTTTACCTATACTACGAACCCTTCTTGCAAAGGCATACTCAAGGAAGAGCTAAACAAACTGAAATTCCCCCGAACCAAACTACTCGTATTTTGTTGTTTGTTTATTATGGATTTAAGTCCAATTTTGTATTAAAAAATATTTTTTTTAAATCAGTAACAATATGTCAGAAAAATTATTCTTATAATCAATTGCGATAGCTTGCATAGCCTTTCTATATTTTTATGTTGTAACTTTAGATTATTATCGTTTTGTTGACTGTAGAGTTTCATTTTGAAGATCTCATAACTGCTTCAAAATCAATTAGATAGATATAGCGAAAGTCTGTTGATTTATTAAATATTTGTAAATCAGATAAATTACCAAAAAAATTTTCTGCCCTTATAAAATGTCCAAGCAAGGTAAAAATAGTTTATCTATTGATGACATGACTACACAATTCTAATCAATACTTAGTAGTGGTATTCCACAAACAAATGCAAATATTTTAACCGTAAATTAAAAACGAAAAATAAAACAATTTATATTTTTTATTTCTTTTAAGAAACGTTTCAATTCAGAATTATCAGCTCTTAAAAATGACCCTCAAACAAGACGTCCATATTTTTATATGTAGAAATGCTACTAATTTTAACAAAATTGGTGTATGCTTATTACTTTATACATTAACAGAGTAAATTGTATGTATAAAAATTGGTTTAAAGAAGTCTACGATGGCCCCCTTAATATTAATTGCTTTAAAGCACAGAGTTGATAATTTAAATAAAGTTTATTAAAAAACTTGTGAAATGAAAAAAAAATTAACACTCACTTTGCAAAGCTTTTGTTTACTAATAAAACGTAAAAAACATTTAGTATAACAAGTAATGACATCGTGTATACAGGGTGTTATGGAAATGAGTGCAAATATTTTAACCTAAAATACAGCACCACAAATAATAAAAATCTGTAAAAAAAATTTTGACTTATCTCAACTGATAACAAAATTATAAACTAAAAATTAATTATTACAAAACGTATAACATTTTTTTTTAACATAGGGCAATCATAGGTTTTTCAGGTCAAAATAAAGCGATTTAACACAATTTACCTCTATACTAAGTTGCACCGTTTAGGAGCTAGAGGACGCCAAAGTTAAAGATGAAAAGTCAGTTTTATACTTCAAACGTAAATATCTCGAAAACGATACGTTTTAGCAAAATATTGCATTCTTGCAGTTTTATGTAGAATCTACTGGCATATTCATTTTTGCTACAAAAATTGGAAATTAATAAGAAGAAAATTGGTTAATTACCTAAAATGTAAACAAAAGTGCTGTAACTTGAAATTGAGATGTGCAGCAAAATTTTGCTAGTAGAAATAAAAAGAGTACAGTCAACTTCATTTGTGTACCAAATTTGGTATTAATCGGTTAAGCGGTTTTCCAGATATAACAAAAAAATGTTTTTTTATACCCAACTTTGACGGCCTGTAATTTTGTTGTTAGTTGAGATAGGACAAAATTTTTTTTACAGATTTTTATTATTTGTGGTGCTGTATTTCAGGTTAAAATATTTGCACTCATTTCCATAACACCCTGTATAATAAATTTACTCTAGATAAAAAACCCTTTAAAAAAATCTTGTTTTTTTATCTCACAGAAGAATGTGTTTTATACGTTTTTGTTTGCTTAAAATGACAAAAATGGTTGTATAAAGTTTTTCCTATCTATTTACATTTTTAAGATTTTTGATTTTTAATACAGCGGGTATTCAAAAAAAAAGAAAATATGTTAGAAAACCACTTCTCATCATCTTTGACCACAAATATCTCGTGAAGTCAATCGATGGAGAGTTTTAATACATTTAATAGAACAATAAAATGAAACTATATGCAAAAATCTAGCTTTCCAATACATTCTCGCTAGATTGGTTAATTTTTGATCTAAAATCACTGGACTAAATGGTTATTTCCAGAATTTTGATCAAAAATGTTTTTTCCCTAATTGAAAAAACATTTTCAAATTAAGGAAAAAAAGCAACATAGTTTCTCAAAAACAACCCAATTCCAACCACAATCAATAAAGCAATTTAAAGCAATTCTTCTTGAAGCTCTCAGATCTGGCTACAAATTATCATTAAAGGATAAAAGCGTCTTTCTACTTCATTTTTCACTTGAACCTGTTAACTTACTTAAACAAAGAATAATGCACTATTTATACAAAATTCTAATAATTGCAAAAGACAAAAACTTCTATGCATTATTAGATATTGCTTCATTTATCTCAAATACTAAATAAATAGCACGATTTATAAAGAGTGTACAAACAAGACTTTTTTAAACTGAGACATCTAATGACAATAATCTGAAGGATCAGCCGCGAGTTAGGTAAATGGACTAGTTAAATTTCCATAATGGGTTGTAATCAATCTTCTTATAATTAGCTTTAAGCTATAAGCACGAGTTAAGATTCGAGTGTGTTGGTTTGTGAAAATATCGTGTATGTTTATAATTAATATGGATATAATGTGGTGTAGAAAAAAGTGTACGCTATGACTGTGCTAGATGGTTCAACAGTAGTTTGTCAAACTTTTAAATTAAATAGTATTTCGCCTAAATTTTAGTTTAATTATTAATGGTTGAAGATAAACAAAATTCTATTTGTATTAATGTTCCTGAGGACGGTGTAGAACCGGAAGAAGAATTGGACGTAGCGGAGTCCTCGACGAAGCGGGATTAGGACGCAATTTGGGAGTATTATATAAAGACAAAACAGAAATGTATGTTATAGAAGTAACTGAGAAATTAGACGAATAGTAAGAATCTAAAATCATTGGAAGCAAAAGGCAGTGGTTTCCGATAGAAAAAGCATTCGAACAGCTCTGCACAAACCCATGCAACGTGGTTATCTTCAACAGTTACGCGGCTTGAAATTAACAGGAGAGTGTAAACTGTTACTGTTATGTGTTTGAAAATTTATTAATATATTTATTTAGTAAAAAAAATTTTGAGTAGTTTACTGCAACAATACTTAATGCTCTTAGTTTTAGTTAGGTATTTTGTGTAGGTGTTTTGTCACTAAATTCTCTTACAAAATTTAAGTACTTTCTTGTTACGTTGCCTTCTGTCATAGCCTAAATACCCCAAACAATAAAACATTTTTCAAAATTGTTATTACTACTTTTCTACGTGGTGGCATCACCTGACATGCCATTCTTCATTTGTCTCAGAACACAAAAAAAGAACGTCAAGAATTAATATTAATGAAGTCGACAATGGTATAGATATTAAATCTCCTATTTGTTGAAATTATTGTATTTTAGAGGATTTGAGTCGTCTTTTTGTTCGATATAAATTCGAATCTCATCATATCTACGCGAGATGAATACTCATATCCCGCAGCAATGTGTTAGCGAGGCAAATTGTATTACCCAAATGTGATTTTTACCCCACAGAGAAGTACATTGTACCGTCGCTTTGTATAACCCTATAATATACTATTACTCTGATTAAGTTAGGGCTGCTTTCCCATAGTTCACAGAACATGAACACATTACAATCTCCCTCGTCATCTCTCGAATTCTGATTTGTTTTTTTGATAAATCTCTACAAAATTTTCTTTCAATGATACTTGAATTAATTAATAAACCGTTAATCGATTTGTTTATTTATTTTATTTCAATAAGAGTGTACACAAACTGAAATCAAAATAAAACACGTCAAGTAGTTTTTTGACTGGCAAGAATTTTCCCAATTGGATAACAATTTTCTGCATTGAATCCTGTAATAACACAATTAGAGAAACTTGTCTGATTTTCACTATTCAGCCATTAATCACAACTTTCATTCATAACTAGAACAGGAAATGCCTGAAACCATCCGATACCATCTCTAATTTTCCAAATTTTTCGAAAACTGACAAGGATTTTGCTAAGTACTTAATCCTAAGCTCTAAACGATGGGAATGTCCCAAAGTTAAGTCGGATTGGTTTTCCCCAGCTCGAAACAAAGCGACTTGGCACCAAAGCAAAAAATTTCACGGTAGCATCAGACGAATTAGTCAGTTTCACGCTAATAAAATAGAAAACGACGTATAGTAAGCGGCGGATCGCTGCCTATGCTGTAATAATTACATGTTACCGCTTGATTTACGGCCTATTGAACAAGACTACCGGAATCTTTTATTGCCGGTTGGAGCAGCTCTGTTTACATGCTTATCAAAGTATTATATCAGTGTTTATGATTACCGTTTTGGTCTACGAAGAGCCCAGATTATGTTATTACAGCTGGAAATGGAACATTTAGGGAAAAATTTGATTGAGATAGCGAGGAAATGCCAGGAAAACACGATATCTTCAAGAGTTTATCACTACCAAAATAGAAAATTGGAGACTAAATTAAAATTGTTCTGTGTTATTTTTATTTCCCAAAATTTTGGTAGCATGGCCAAAATGACGTGACAAATCAAATGTAGTTATTTTTTTGTAGGGTTAATCTATAAATTTGAACACAATTATCCCTGTGGAGACAATTCTTGTTAAAATAAGCAAAATTCATAGATATTATGTAGCCGGAGTTGCCACACTGAGCGATTTGTTGCATTTTAAGTAATTTTTAAAAATCACTTTGTGCTAAAAAATAGGAAATGGGCGACCTTCAACACTTTAGTATCACTCAAATTGGTACGGCCAATGTGCTTGCAAAATGATTTTAAAAATTCTCAGAAAGTAGCTCATTCTGGCAACTCTAGTGATTAGCAGAATTTTAGAATTTAGACAATAGCCAAGTTATTACTCTCAAAAATTCTACTATTCTGAGACTCTTGAAATACTATCAGGAGTATAAACTTTAAAATTGAAACTAAATAATATGTAGATTGCGTGATCGTAAAAATATTTTTATAATAATACCTATTGAGCTACTTAAAAGCAGTGAATTAAAAGAAAAACTAAATACATAATACATAAAAAAACAAATAATACAAGAAAAAAAAAACTATAAGAAAAAAAAACTAATATAAGAAAGAAAAATAATACTTTTCTTTAGAACAAAGCAGAAATTTTGTACCAAATCTGTAGCACTTTTAGTTTGACATATAAAGACAGTTAGTTCGACATAACCCTGTTACAGATGAGGCACAAACAGTAACTTTGCTGCCACATAAAAAACGCTATTTTTTTAACATAGAATTCATAACAATAACAAAACGTCATTTTTGCTGTCGCCGGCATAAAATTAATTTTCAGCGGCAGAAAATGAGCTATTTTTTACTTTACAGCCTAGGCTGAAAAGTAATGATTTAACTGACAACTCAGTTTAATAATGTAAAATTTTTCTGATGTTTGAAGAAAATAAAAATTATGTCTTTTCTATCTGATTTCTTATTTTTTTTATTTATTTGCATCGTAATCTTTTTATAATTGACAATAATAAAATTATTCTAGTTACTTCATTGTTTAATATTACAAATATAATTATTTTTTCTTTACTGCAATTTTTTTAATACCTGATTAAAGCAATTGCTTTTTAGATTTTTTAAATATGCTTCAGAATTTTGCTTAGATTAAGACATAAATACTGTTTTGTCAAATTAGACCTTATTAATGTCAAATTTTTTCCAAGAACCCACATGGATTATCAACTCAGGCAATCACAAAAATGTGGTAGCAGCTTCCTGTATTATCCAAGGCTATACCATTAAAAATTTGGTCCGGAATGTAAATATTTCACAGCACCTAGTGTTTAATCTGTTCAATCTTCAAAGATTTACGTTTAGAGTGCCGTCATTTAATTATAACTTATTATCTACTGTGGCAATAAATAAAACTTACCTATTCTTAGCGGCGGCAGCTCGATCCCTCTGCCTCCGGTTCTTGAACCAGTTTCCCACTTGCGTCGGTGTCAATCCCGTCGCTTGTGCCAATTCCCTCTTCTTCGTAGGATTCGGATAGGGATCTTGCAGATACCACTCCCGTAACAAACTCCTAGTTCTTTCTTTAAAACAGTGTGTTTTCTGTTCACCGTCCCAGATCGTCCTGGGCCACGGGAATTTTTTCCGCACTCGATACTTATCAACAGGACCTAGTGCACGCCCCCGGAGCTTTTCGGCTTCTTGGTAGTGCGCTAGCTGCCACATTTCCTGGAGCTTATGGTGAGAGCTTTTGCTGAACTTGTTGGACTCCAGGATAGAGTAGAGCTCGCGGAAGTTGCCGCTGTGGAAGCAGACGATGGCGCGGGCCCTGAGGACCGCCTCGTTCTTGTTGAGTTCGCCGATGTTGGGGTGGGCCACAGGAAGCGACCAGAGAAAGCGCGCCAGGCGCTCGATGTCGCCGCTCTCCTCCAGGGTCTCGCAGACGGCAGCCACTTGGGCCACGGTGAAGTTGAGCGTCGGCAGCGCAAACATGGGGTTGGGAAGGATGGGCGCCGGTGCCACGGGAATGGGCACGCTGATGCCGGGCGACGAAGATGTCTCCGAGTGGGTGCCAGAGCCGGGCCCGGAGCCGAGACCGAGCGCCATGTGGGTCGCCAGCTTGGTCTAGTGGACCATCACGCACTTTGCACCACCTTACCAGGTACGCGCCACGGTAGGACTGAGAGAACAGACACGGCGACCATTGGGATGGGGCTTGGGTTGCGTGGAAACGACGCAGCCAATGCCTGATGCAGTGGAGGGGCGATGGGTGGAGTTTGTTTAGGTGAAGGAAAACGAGAAGTGATGGATAAAGTGGTGTTCTCGGAGATGATGGAAGAGGAATCACGGACGAGATATACGCCTTTTTCAAAGAGGTTTTGCTGGATCGGGGTGGATCGGCTCGGGTGAAATGTACAAATTATGGATTTGGGAAAATTGAGATACAAGGGGTGATGTGTGAGAGTGGTGTCGATGGGAAGGTTGGGGTTAGAAGCAGTGTCATGAACACTTTTTTAACCTTTGAGACGTTTTAGATACCTTATTTCGGTTTAAAATCTCATGTCTTGGAAAAGATTTTCTTAAATTCAAGTATGTTTTCGAGTTAAAATTTTGAAATATTTTTAAAATAGTAGATACCTATTACTAATATTTTCTTTGTCATTTATATTACATTTTAAAAAAATATAACTATACTATAAAAATTAAACAAATCTCATAAAATTAAAGTCTTGTCATTTCGATCTCTTTTGCAAATCTTCAAACATCTCTTTTAATTACTACTTATCACAATCATGTACTGCAGACTGTTTTTACAAAATTTTGAAAATAGACAATTTACTCTTTGTTTAAATAAATAAATTAATGCATTTTTTTTTTTGTTTATAACAGTCATTTTGAGAAAATGTGTTTTTATTTAAAATCGTGTGTAATAACTTCATAGGCAAACTTATATAAATGTTGATCACTATACCCACGGAGTGGGTAAGTATAGAAGGCAGAAGTCACGGAATAATTAAATTATTCGTATAAAAATTTTTGAAATAATCTAAATTAGCTTTAACCTCTACATTTACAGTAAAAAACAATGTGTTTAAAAAGTAAAAAATATGTAATTTTGTTAACAATATATTTATGGTTAATGCTTGTTTCGAACATTTGCCAAACAATTGTCTATAAAAGGTTGTGTCAAAATTTTATAATAGTTATTTTAATATTAATTTAATTTAATACGATAAAAGTTTTAGAAAACCTCTTGCTACAACGTTAGGTATTTTTTTAAATTTTAGACCGCTAAAAGTGTCATGACCATGAGGTAATTATTAAAAACATACCACAACTATTAATTCACCATCTCATGTCATAGCGAAATATTTCCAAACAAGCTCGATTGTAATACTACCTGTACGCTACAAATTTATGATATTTTACCATTAAATAACTTTTGTAATTTTTGTAAAAAATGTTGTTTAAATCAGCTTGAACAAATTGATATATTTTTTTACAGATAGAGTTGTAATCAAAAAGAGACTATCCGGATGTTTTAAAAATATTTTAAAAATGTTTAGCTACACAATTTTTAAGAAACCGGGTAGTTTTGAGTCGCTCAGGCCAGCGTATTATAAATTATTTCTAAAACAAAAAAAATGTAATAAAAATATACCCATTTGCTACACAAAATAAGATTCTGCTGAAATATGTGATAATTTTGTAATAAAATAATAACTGCAAAATGTACTACATTTATTATTATATATTTTAATATTTAGTCACTTACCTTCTTAAAGTGAGTTGTAAAATACATATGGGTACTAAAATTTGTTTTTACTTTAAAATTTGCAACATTTTTAAGAATAATTTCTTATAAGCTTTAAAATGATTTAAACAAAACAAGTAGGTAGCAGTATTGTTTTAAACATACTGCCTTCTAAACCAGTAAGAATTGTAACAATTCTAGCCACTTATTTTTTTGTGTAGATACTACACTGTGATTAACAATTATTACTAAATACTAGACTAGTCGTTAAAAAATAAATTTTTTAGGCCACTCTTTTTAAGCTTTCTTATGATGAGAAAATACTAGGCAATTTATATTTTTATTTTTCAACCAAAGCAACATGTGCTTCAAGACGATCTAAGCTAATTTTTTGGTGAAATCATGTTTTTTGAGAATTTTTCTAAAAAATACTTGAGCACACGTATCCTGCTCATAGACGTATAAAAAGCCCAAAAACGTAATAAAAATTCAGACATGAGTTCATATGATGAAACTTTTCATGAAGCTATTAGTTGAATTTTATTACTGAAAATAGTAATAATAACAAGGTTTTAGTGTCAATGATTTTCAAATGTCAAAAAACATTAAATGACATATTTAAAAAAAATATTAAAAAAAATATTTTACCAAAAAATTAACTTTGATCGTCTTGAGGCACATGTTGTTTTGATCCAAAAAATAATAATAATAATTGCCTAGTGTCTTCTCATTATAAAGAAATTTTTAGGGAGCGGCCCAAAAAATTTAATAACGACCAGTCTACTGAATACATATGGTATAAGCTGGTATTAGTTACTAAAAATTTTGTTTAAAATATTTTAAATCGATGAATTTTTTTACTGAAATTAATTGTATTAAAAATATTTGTTAAAAATGTGACTGAAAACCATAATTAAGACAACGAAAGTACCAAAATTATTCGAAAATTAATTTTGTGTTGCTAATCCAATCAGTATAGGTATTTGTTGATCACGATATACAAGAAAATAATCTTGTGTTATAGAAACAATTATCGTCGCGGTTGCCACTGTAAACACATTTATCACATAAAGTCATAATAATAACAAAATATAAAATATGCATTTAGTAGAATGTGAGAAATAAGTTTAGCATTAATAAGTTATTACTTTTATTACAATTGTGTTCTTATCCATTTGTTTATTATTATGTTTTTCAAATATTATATATTATTACTTATATGTTTTTTATTGTTATAGAACAAATCCTTCTGGGAGTCGTATGTTTCAAATTAGATAAAACCAAAATGAATGTCTCTTTTGAAAACGATGCTAATTTACACTTATAATTTTAGTACTCTGAAGAAGGCGACAAACAGTAATAAGAAACAACGTCGAAACGTCGGCACTTTTATACAAATTACTTTTATTTGTGTTATAACAACTAAAAAACATATACCCCCGGTTGCACAAACGTCAATCAAATTTGACGGACGATTAAACTCTGATTAAATAAAATTATCGTGCTCTGATTGGCTAAAAATACGTTAATGAAAGATTAACAAACCATCAATTTTGATGAACGTTTGTGCAACCGGGCAATAGTAATTAACAAGTTATATACTTGCAAGATCAAGTAAAATTTTATAAATTACTCAATTTTTTTAACAAAATAAACTACCTTTTTAATTCTATTAAAATTTTAAATGTGCTCGATAAGTTACCTAATTCATTTTCCAATTGTTTCCAAATTTTGAAAAATCTGAGAAAATCTTATTTTTTTATTTTTGAAAAAAAAAATATTGAGTGAGTAAAATTACATTTAATAATTAAAAATTTTTGTATAACATAAAAATTACAAAACCATTACCGCCCAATGTTTTTATAATTCCAAAATTGTACGGAATTAACAAAACCTTTAAATTTTATTTTATTCAGCCATACGGTTTACCTGGTTTAACAATTAATACAAATCTGTACAGCCACGTTTCTAGAAAATGTTAATTCCAATATGCTTTCCTGTTTATAAACTGCTAAGTTAAAGCTGCAAACATAAATTTTTTTAGATTATAAATTTTAATAAATAATTATTTTTACTCGATATAGATAGATATACTGAAATTCTTTAAGTACATGACTACCTATGCACAACTATTTAATTTTTTAAATGTAAACAAGTTTTTTTATATACGTATACTGAAAGAAAAGATTGTTAGGTTTTGGTGAGAAAACCTTAAATATTAGTTTTTTTAGTCAAGTACCAGTGGCCGTTACGTCTTAGGTCTTGTCAGAGGCTGTATTTGCGACCTGAATACTCTGGCACTTGAGCGAAGAATTAATAAGTTTATTTATTGTGTATAGATTATTAAGTCTGTGCAATCCTGAAGCTTGTAACATAACTTGAGTATAAACAAATTTTCTTGTTTTTTTTTTTGTAAATAAGTGCAAGCTTTACTTTTATTGAAATATACTTGTAAGCGCGTAACATATATTTTTTTGACATGGTAAAACTTAATGGGGTAAATTTACATATTCCAAACCAATTTTGGCGTACTTGATTTTAAAAGAACGTTTTTTGTTTATTACTAATGCAATAAAAATTGAATTGTTACTAAACGCAACTAATTTATAATCGTTAGAAGTTTCGGTGCCATCCTAGAAAACCGCCCAAGGCAGGCAAATTTGTCACCACTTTTACGTAGATTTGATCTGCTACGGGCGGCTTTTTTGGATGCCATGAAGGATGTAATGATTATAAATAACTTGCATTTGGTAACAATACAATCTTTATTGTGCTAGTAATAAACAGAAGGATTGTCTTTAAAGTCAGGTGCGCCAAAATTAGTTTGGAATAGTATACCTAACTGCTGAATTGTCAACAGTTAAAAATTTTCAGACATAAACTACATATTCTTTTGCCAGTGCTGCTTTATTTGAGTCAGTCCGGCACTAAGTGTAGTGTGTTATTCAGCAAATTTTTTAACGCTAAATATTAACAAACACTTTATGTTTTGGTCATATGAATCTAGGATTTAAATTTATTGTTAAAAATAATTAAATTAGTAGTAAAATTAAAACCAAAAATTACATAATATTATAAAAAATAAAACAATACCAAAACTTTAAATAATTAAACAAAATTAAATATTAAAGATATGCAACAAGTAAATAACTAAAAAATTAAATTAAATTTGTTAAAAATTTATCTAAGCAATTTAAGCCTACATGACCAAAAGCGAGAGTAACTGGATGACAAAAGTTTTAAAACAAACGTATATTAAATTTTTTCATTAAACTTATTTAATAATGTCTGTTATAATTATGATACTTATAAAAATGTTTTACAAATATACCTACAGATTTTACTTATACGTATTAAGCTATCACTGCTTTATTCGCTTTAATTTCTTCCACTTCATGAGTCTGGAGTGGTATTTCCAACTATGTAACGTGAATGCTTCTTTTTGTACTTATAATTTTAATTGTTAATAAACATATTATTGACACGAAAATGACAAATATTTTTAACGTAAAACAAAGTACACATGGCCATAAAGTATAAGACAAAGCATCTACCAAATAGTCTTTAAACTGCTTGTCGAAATGGCCAATTGTTGCAAACGTCTGTGAATTGATGTGCGTGTATTCTACCTAACACTTGCAGCTACTAAGGCATATTTTTATTAGATCTGCCTGATCGAAAACGTTTTGATCATATCTTGTCCACAACCAACCAGGCTTCCTCAAATTTTTTGATTAATTTCATAGCTCTCTTATAGGTCGACGTAATGAAAAATTATAAGCAACTTGCGAAATATTTGTTAGTGCGTATTGTTTTTACGGAAAAAAATCTCTTTTTCTTTACAGAATTTAAGTTTTGTAGGTATTTTATTTTTTAATTTTATTTTATTGTACAGTTCCTTATTATTCTCTTAATAACAAAATTGGAATTTTTTGCAATTTCTTTCTTCTGTACTTTAAAAATTCCTGTGGTTACTTAAGAATTTTTCAAACTGTGTCATCGTTGTTAATTTCATAATTCCTCTAGCAATTTCCAGTCCATTTCGGTAAAACGCAAGCCGACATCACCTTGACCGGTACACTTTACTGCTCAAATGATTATTTAATAGCATTCGGCGTAAACTAGCCTCAAATCAATTAAAAATATATTTTTGATAAAAACCCGTATATCTTTTGTCGGCATATCACTTCAAGTTATTGAAATTCTTCACCTGTGTATCGCTCTTATCACTCAAAAACGGTAAATAGGAAAACAACTAAGACATAATTGCAGCAGAGAGCCGAAACACTCGAAGCAATTAACGTTTGAAATCACATTTTAAGTATCCTAAAAATAAACCTATCAAAATAGAACATTAATGAAGATGCATACAAAGGGATGTTTCGTTTGACATGAGACACTTGCGTTTTTGTCATTTTTGTTGGTCGGTGGTTTCTGGCGCCATCACTCTGTCTATCTAAACAACTCCGGATCACCTCTTCAACGTCAGAAGCTTTTATTTGTTTTAATATTTCCAGTTAAGACTATTAGGAGAGATTACAGACCGAAGTAGACACAAACAACCAAAAGTCATTAAATGTCGAGACAAAAATTTTATTCAATTTCTTCGCTTTGTATTCGAGGTGTAATTTCAAAGTGATTACTTGGAGTATAAGACCGTACACGTGGCAGGATCACCCGTTCGTTTCATTGAATGAGCTCTAATTGCTGCGATACATTATTGATGGAGTTTAAAGCGTCTCACAATAGTCGCAACGAGCTCTGAATTCTGACAAAGCAACGATCGACGATCTAAATGACATCATAAATATTGTAATTTCCCCCACGGGACGCTCCTCCAACCGGAAAATTGTCTCCGGATCTCCCTCGTGGCGCCTCACTTGCGCCCTCGCCAAAACGGCCCAACCATCATTTCTCCACAGATGTCTACAGAAAGAAAATTCTAATTAGTTGTGATTTCAATTCTTTCATGTTTCTTGTCATGTCCATTGAAAAAAGAGTTAAGAAAGTGAAAACCCTTGTTCCTGCACTTTATGCTTGATCCCTTATTTCAACTCCCCATCACGTAGCTTTGGTCATTAGTCGTTATTGCTTGTAATCCTGCGCACAGGTGCTTATAAGCCGTCTTACCGCGCCTGCATACTTGATGTTCCTAATGGTGGTGGTGGTGGTCGGTGGCAAATTACATCCCCCAACTCCCCCAGGATCTTCTCGAAAATCTCCTTTCAATAATAAATAAACTTCTCATCGTATCTTAACCAACTTGAAAGCTCACATCAGCGAGAAAAATTCGAGTTGTTTCCTTTTGAAACGAATCGGTACGTTAATAATTCACATAAAAGAGTATTTCGACACATATGTTGATACTAGACGGCCGTGCGTGAAACACAAGCCCTCTACGACCCGTCTAATCCGACTCCCGTCGTGCTTCAACTGTCAACACTTGACAGTCGATATAATCGCCAGAGGCAACTACGATATACTCCTACGCTTCATTTATAACTTATTTGTTCCTCTTTGCGGGATATTTGATTTGCAGGGACGTTGTAGATTAACCCGTACTGATATTGGCAATATTCTACTAAGACAATTAAACTTTTGGCCGCAATCACATAAATAGGGAAAAATGTCATCAGCGGTTACACCAATCAGACATTTAAGTATTTTAAGTGTCATAGGTCATATTGTCGTGTCTTAAATCTGTCATAAATAATGGGGTGACGAGGTCACGTGTGGTTACAGAGTCAGTGAATGTATAACCACAAACATTTAATTTCACTGCGTTAGGTTTACTCGAACTTACCTTTGGGTGTAGTTATTGAAACCGAAAAAAAAATTTAAGACCTAGATATTCCCCAGTCTCATTTGTCGAAACAATGAAAACGTAAATAACGAGCCAACAAAAGCTCGTCGGGGCTTCAAAATGAAATCAAATCTGTGCCGAGGAAAATAAGTGTAAGAGATTGACGTCGGATGAAAATTGAAAAAGGAAATTTCTTTTTAGACTCAATTGTCTCGCTCGGCTGGGCCGTACGGTCACCGGACAGTGTATAGCCGGAGTTGATTAGTAAGAATGCTTTTTGTCTCTTGTTCTCGGCGTTTGAATGTTGACGCTAGAATGAATAGGGAATTGCTGGATGTAGGGGAAGTCGGCCTGATGACAGAGTGTGCATACAACGAGATTATGGGACGAAACCGTTGTATCTGCGATGCAAACTAAACTCCAGGGAGTTGTGTTATTGGATAACCTGCATGGCAATACCCGATGGGAATCACAATTCGGACGACTTGTTTGTCTCTGACTTACTATTTTCTCAAGATTAAAAAAATACAAACAGTAAAAAATATTTTGAAATATTATCTTATTCCAGATTTTTAGTTCTTTGTTTAAGAGTAACTTTTACTTGAACTGTAGACGACGAGTTTCAATATTTCTAGATTACAGCATTGTTACACAAAGTCAAAAGTTTTGAAGCGTCAAGAAATCAATTCATTTTTGATAAATGCAGATGATGAAAAGTATTTATTAATAAAAGTAAGTTTAAAATAATACTTTAATGATATGCATCTGTTTCTTATTTAATTTTGTAGGTTGCTCTTCTTATTGGCGTGTGTGGTGCTAGTAGGCGCAAAGAGCTACTTCATTAAAAATACAAGATATTGTGCAAAAAGGCGCAGGATGTCTTTTGCTAAAGGCGAGGCTGTTAATTCTCTGGAAGTATACCAGAAATATGTTCGACTACGGCCAGCAAAAATTGAGCACGATCACTTTTTTATTTCCTATCGTAATGGAAAATGTACAGTATAACGTGTAGGAATCTATTCTTTTAGGAAAATGCCCATTATTGTTGCTGAATTTCTAAAACTATCAAACTCGACAGAATATACAGAACATTGCTTTAGAAAAAGTTTTACGACTCTGGCGGCAGATGCTGACGTTGATTTAACTTGGTTAAAATGGCTAGGAAAATAGATGTCAGTTTTTCACAAAATTATTGTCTTTTTATTTTAAATAATTACTAACTCCAGATCGTCATTAACAGCAGAGTCATATATAGAAGAATCAATTGAGAAGAAGAAAAAAGTATGCAGAAAGTTAATAGGAGAGAAGGAAACCAATAAATCATTATCGAGTAACAAAATATCTGTTACTACCGAAGTTGCAACGTTAAAAGAAATTAACACGACACCCTCAAGCTCGGGTATTTCGTTTGGAATAAGTAACTGCTTTGAAGGTGCGCAAAATTGCTTATTTCATTTTCATTTTACGGATTAAGTATCTATTAAATGTTATAACTGATTTTTTTTTTGTTATCAATGTATATATGTACCTTGCAAACGTAATCTTGTTGTAACTATTAGATATTACATTTAATAAAGTTACTTAATTCTTATATTCAACTATTATATACCCAAGTGATTCTCAAAATGTGCCATGGCAACTTTTTGGGATTCAGTCCGAAAAAGACTTATTTTACGGACTCAAAATAGTTTGTAAAATAACTGTATTTAAAAGCGTGTACTAAAAACAAATATGGTTAAAGTTAGAAAAACTTTTTCAAAAAAAAAATCGTCGGTTAAAAGAGGAAAAAAAAAAATTTGAGAAAAGTTTAAAAAACATCAAATAAAAGAAGAAAAACTACAAAAGTGTTTTGAGATATTAAAGAAAAATTCTAGAAACACAAAAAAAATTGTTAAAAAAAGAAAAGCTTTAAACAAAGTTTAGAAACATAAGAAGAAAAAAGTATGAATCTAAACAAACAGAAATTCTTTTTAAAGAGTTTGAAAGACGGCTTTTGGTAAGAAAACAACATTTTAAAAAACAAAGATTTATAAAAAAAGCAACAAAAAATGCGCTAAGAAATTTAAAGACGTTGCCTTCTAAACAAAAAAATTTTTTTTTTCGAAGTGTTTAAAAGGACGAAATAATAAACAGAAACAAAAAACGCTTTTAGAAAATTTTGAAAAACAACAACAGACAAAAACAAATTTTTACGAACGAAAACCGTCTTTAAAACAGCACAAAAAACAATTTAAAAAAAAGACAAACGAATAAAACTCCGTTTAAAAAATAAGAAAAATATTTTTTTTAAAAAAAAAACACGAAATTATGCAGAATATGCAAGAATATGCTAAAGCAAGTTGACAGTATGTAAAAGATTTAAAAAATATATTAAATAAAAAAGAAATTTGAAGCAAAACTTCTAGAAGCAATAAAATATCAAAAAAGTTTGAATATTAGAAACAGGGTAAATTACAAAGCCAGAAGCAGAGTCATAACAAATAAAATCTCTGACATTTGACTGTCGAGCTTTGTGGTTAATGTATAGAAAGCAGCAGTGGAAATAAACGGTTAAGTTAATCAATCAATAATCAATGAAAAGAAAGATTACACCCTTCTTTTCGACAGAATTGCTAAAGTCAGATTTCCAGATGTTGCAGGTCATATCAGAACAAAATTATGTTATAAAAGATGCCGCAGTTACCAACTTCCAATAGAAAATAACTCAAGTGTTTAAACTGTCATATAATAGATTATCCAAAAAAGTTTTGCTGCCAATAAGAAATGTCTACAGAAGACTTGTCTAAACGCGTTGTCTAAAAAAAACTTTAGTTGAGTAAAAACAATAATAAATTTTGAGTTAAGTTATAAAATGCCATTTGGGACTGAGATTGATTGTGCTTATGTTTATTTATTTATCTACGTACTATACTCATATAATTTTTGCACATTGCTATTTTTTAAGACATCTGTTTTGAAGATACAAAACATCTAAGCACTTTGTTGCATTACAGTCAATCTCTGTCACAAACAGTTTCGTTGTTAAAGTTACAACTTAAATCAAAATTTATTGTTATCGTTGCTGTATTATAGAAGTACAGCGAATAAGACTAGAAGATACTGCAAAAGTAAAAAAAAATTAAATATTAGAAATGTAATTTCAATGGTAACGGCAACTGTTGAGATACAACGCTTTATGCAATTACTATTTGTTTCAAAGATATAACTAGCTAGTAAAAGCTTTATTACTCTTTATTCTTATTATCCAATCGCTTCTAGTAGCGTCTAAAATAGTTAGATGCCCGACCATAATAATTTTATATGATATATATTATACTGAGTGTATTAGAACTGATAGTCAAAATTTTTTTGCTAGTGGTAGGTCTCGCTTAACAAGATATTTTTCTAGATTCTATTTTTGACGAGTCTCAACCGATATTAAGATAAAATTAATTAAAAATTTAGTACAAAATACCATACCTAAGTTATTATTTATTTAAAAAACTACTATTTATTTATATTTTGTTAATATCAAATATTAACATTTGTTTTAAGATTAAAATTTGTTTTATTGAAAATAGTGTAACTTTAACTACATGCAAACCGTCAATAAAATGTAGGATCTCAGATACAGATCCAGATCTCAATGCTCTAATACCACTTCAAATTTTAAATAATTGATCTGAAGAATAAAAAAATTATTGAAGCGATAAATGACATGCCTTGAGACATATGAATTCTTTGCTTTACTATATTACATATTTTATACCAATCTTAAATGTTTTACTGACACTGTATGTGATCAAAGTACCTACGCCATGAGTTAATCTGAATAAAAAATTGTAGCCGCCCGATATTTAGAAGGATTTTAAGAGAAATAGTATAGCTAAACAAAAAATCGACTTCCTGATTTTTAGCAAATTTAGTTTTTTTCTGACCATCTGTCTGTATCAGTTTTTTTCTAAATGGTTATGTAAATTCCGGTGTGGTTGTCTATGATTTTTTCTGAAATTTGATCTTCCTCAATTTGAATCTTAATAAAACAGTAAACAAAATTGCCATAAAAATTACGAACGCATCTCTGACTGCACTTTGTTTGTAACCCAAATGTTGCAATCTGGCTATCAAGTTACCTGCGATAATTCGGTAACAAAGGAGTATCGTACGCGGGGGCCGATGCGCTCAGACAGGCGCGCTTGAAATTAGAGAAAGCCATGGAAAATGAGCCGCCTGCTAATAAGGTGGCCGATTACAGGCTAAATTTGATCTTTGATGCGAATAATATTGATTTTATACCCTGTTGCTCGTATAGGGTTGATTCGGTTACAACGACTACTCGTCTTAATATCTACACGCGATTTTTACGGAATAAAATCTTTAGGGAAAACCGAACAGATTAAAGCTCCAGTTCCGTACCTTTTTAATCGCATCACTAAGAAGCTTTGCAACACAAACATGCAAACATGCGCTACATATTTTAGCTTTGATTTGAGAAGGGAGTGCCGGACTAATCTGACAAACCACAATAGAGAAAGCGGATTTGGAGAGATGATTGACACCGGGGCTTCTCTATACACCATTCAACATAGGCTATAGATATATTTAATGGTAAAACTGTAAAAATTTTGTAACATACGATCTTGAAAATTATTGGCAATGAACAGAGAGGGTTATTAAATAAAAAATGTTATTTGATAAACAACGTCTCACCTAATAAGTATACTTATGAACTAATTTCAAGAAAATAAAAATTGGAAATGAAACACTTACTAACACCAAACTTCTTTACTTGATAGACGCACGTTTCGACAACAATGTTGTCATCCTCAGGTAGGAATTAAAACATTGTTGTCGAAACGTGCGTCGTATCAAGTAAAGAAGTTTGGTGTTAGTGGGTGTTTCATTTCCAATTTTTATTTAAACACACCAAAAAGATCCAACAAGAAAAACTAATTTCCAGTTGAGATAACACCGGTAGTATTTTTGTTTCAGGGGTGTGATTGTTATAGAGAAGTATTAAAATTCGCGATACTACCGGTACTATCTCAAGTTGAAATTAGCCCATTAGACTTTATCAGGCTAGAACTAGTCTAGTTGTTACATAGTATTGACCATTAAAAAACAACAAGTTTTACCTATCAACAAGTTTTACCTATTGTTCAAAAACAAAAAATTGCACTATATGTAATGTCAATAAAGAGCGGACGTAGAGACTAAATCACTATGGAAATACAAATGCTTACAATGCAAACAATTTTCATGTAAACAACGGTTGACATTGACAACGTACAACGCACTCTAAATCATCTCTTTTTTAATTAAAATTAATAAAATCAAAAAAATAAATGCGGTTAAATTATTGAGGTATTACAAAAACTACTGTACAGTACACGTCTGTTAGGGCCTTTACGGCCTCGCCAGTATTATTTGACTCGCTCTTCAAGCTCGTCTCACAAATTTTCTGGCTCGGCCGTAAAGGACACCCTAACAGACTTCTACTGTAATATACTATTACACAGTATAATTCGAAAACTATAAACATATTATGTAAGCACAATTTTGGTTATTTAGCATTATTTCAACGAGAGCTAACACTTGTTAAAATTTCTAATATTACTTCAAAAACACCTTGTATATGTACAGGCTTATTCACGAATGATGACAAAAGATTTATGCAACCAATCTTATATTTTCGCCTGATTTTGATATAATTTACATTAAAAAATGTTTTTGCAATCATAGATTTTGTATATTATTTTATGTTAATTTGACAGTCTTTGAGCAAATGTAGTCAAAATGTTTACTGATAACGAGAATAGAGAAATATTAAATATGACGAATGTAGAAAAAACGCTTCAGCTGCAGTCAGACTTTTTCGAAGACTTGAAACAAAATTGCGTCAAAGCTGGGCTCCCTTGAAAAAGCTACGAAACAAAAATGAGACAAGAAATAATAATGAGATTGCTGTAATTCAAGCGATTACAGAAAATCTACATATTGGGCAACATGCTGTGACACAAAATTTAGGAATTAGCCAAAGTTACAAAAATCGATAAATTTTAGGTCATTTTGATTAAATATTTTTACTGAAATAAAATTTTCATCAAGAAAGCTGCTTAATATGTCAATTTGGTTGCATATAAATTTGTCATCATTCGTAAATAACCTTGTATATCTAGTTTAAGGTACAAATTTGAAAGAAATACAGTGTAAGACAGTTTTTTACGATAATATATTGGTATTATCAAATATTTTTGCAGTACTTTTAGTCTTCCAGTGGCGAATCAAATTTGGAAGAATAGAAATTAATTCTGGCAGTTTTCAACATACAATTCTCAGACGTGACTACTATATTATACCTATCTCTTATTTTCATGCCTAACTGAAAAGCCAAGACTTTTGGATCGCTCGTTATCTTTAATAATAGACAAAATATACATTTTTAATTTTTTTTGTAAAATGTCTAGTTTTGTTTATAACTTAAAAACAAAGAACTATAACAAAATTCGGTATTTACCAAAACAATTTTCTCAAAGAAACGAGCTTGGAAATGTGTAAAGCTGTTAGTTTCTAAGATACCCCATGTAAACATTCAAATTGCACCACCCCTGTACAAGACAATATGATGTTTTTTTCAATTTTAATATTTTGGTTAATTTTGTTTTAAATTGAGATATAAAAATTAATTTGCAATATTTTACATTTCCATTTTTTTATTCTGTTTACATTTGAGAGTATTTGTGCAGAAAATGCGATTAACTAAGCTATAGAGAGTAATTATTTTGTAAAGTTATTTTTTCATTTTATTAAAATTATTTATATATTTACTAAAATTTTCTAATATTTTGTTGGTGGTAGTAAACTAATCTTTTATCTTTTCCCCACAGACAATAATTTTATTTAACAAAACGCTCTAGATGGTAATCGTTTCATCATTTAACGCTGCACAACTCGAAACGTGAGTTATCAGTGTTGGTCCCCTCAACGGTAGGAAACCCAAAACCCATTGGCAGATGACATTAGTGAAGCCGTCTACCATAGAGATTCACGATACGATTGTTAAGTGTCTTTATTATCGCGTATTATCACACGTCGTCATTTCGACATCTATTGTCACACCAAGTGTGTTTTAATTGATGTACAAAATGTACGACGGTTTTCCCTTATCTTTCAAGCCATCGCTGCTAAATGAGGGATTCGACATTAGAAAGCTTGCTTCTATCAAAGGAAGTATTTATTGTTACGGTTTAAGCATTCGCTGTTTATCTAAGAAAAAAAACAAAAGACAAAAAGGGGAAAAGATCTTTATCTAGCTTGTGAACTCGCATTTTTAATAGGAATAACAATTTGCCAAAATCTGAAACCGTACACTGGGATTTATCTACAATCTGTGGTTATACACCTTTCCTATTTTTCATAACCGCTTTTGTTCGGCTTTTCTATACGTATTTATAAAATATAGACACATAAAGAGTTCTTCAGATTTCAGATAAGCATGAACAAGATGTCTGATCTATTTATAAAACTCTTTACAAAAAGAAAACTTTTAGTCACTTGTTGTATCGATTTTATTCTATAATAAAAACGTGGATTACAACATGTCATCCCCGAAAACATACATCTCCTGTAATTGTAACAAAACATACATAATTCAATCCTATTACTATACAAACTCAAAAAAAATCAGGGGGTGATTCTTGTTTAGTTACATACGGTATTATGAGCTTAAAGTGATGTGTTAAATGCAGAGGGGGATGATCTAAAAAGCATTTAATTCTCGCCTAGATTTAAGCCGGAAAGCTCAATGCACATTCTCAAAAAATACATCTACATATACGGTCTGCCACAAAACAGTACCTACGTTTACGTTTTCAAAAACTAACTGAAACACAAAATTATTAAGTAAACATTTGGTTAGGGACGTAAAAATCAACGTTTAAGATTTTTATTTCACTTTAATAGTTATTTAAGCCACAAGTTTGTTAATAAAAGCGATTATAGTAAAACTTCAGTAACTCGAACCTCGATAAGTCAAACTTTTTGGTAACTCGAATCAAATGTCATGCCAAGCACATTAATGGTTTAACCCTTAACTAGTATAGTGCGCTCTCACAGACCGCTGCCCATTTTTGTTTGCATGTAACTCATTCTTATTTTTTTTCTTCTGTCGTATGAAATTCAGTACCTCATTCTTAGTGATGCAGTATCTGTGTTTTGGTACAATCACATTGTTCTAGATTTTTATATTTTGTAAGATAATTATTTTAACTGTCTAGACTGAGCTATATTAAATAATTTTTCATGTTCAAAATATAGAATTTTATTTTTTAAGCTGTTACAAACTTTTAACTTTATATCGTATGTTTTTTTATATAGTTTAATGTTAAAGCATATTAGACTATTATTTAGATGATGATTTTATGGAAAATGAACATATGGTTAAAAAATGTATCATTAAAACAATTAAATTGTATTTTTGGAACTCTATGTATTATTTTTTATTAAAATAAGTTCGTTTAAAGTTTTGATATCAAAAAAAAAGTTTAATATAACATTTTTTGTTTAAAAAAAATATATTATAAAATAAGTTTTAAAGAATTGGCCTACAATATATTTTGTTTTTTAAATCTTTAACGCTCAGTTTTAAAAAGAAATATATTGTTAACACATTAACAAAATGATAAATTTAAGATGTACGCCAATTGTTTAAAGCTTATTTTATAATTAACAATTTTTTCGAGACTAAAAATTATGTATTAAACATTTAGCATGATAATTACGTATGCGTTAGAAAAGCTCATAATAAATAGCGTTAAAATGCATTTCTTAAAACTTTTTTAAAGATAAGTTACTACTGCAAGGAAATAAAATAATGTTTTTTAGCTGTTTCAAAGTATCACATTTTTTGTAGTAAAAATTAAGCTATTTATTACATTTTAAAATAACTTGTGACAGGCCATGTATTGCTAGTTGCATTTCATTAGAATAAACCCTTAATTGCTAATTAATAAAAGAGTTAACTACATATACCTAATGTTTTTCCAATATTTTAAAAAAATTTAAAAATATGTACATTTTAAAACTTAGTGACAGTTTAAAAAAACATTTATGTTTTTTAAACAGATTAGATAAAATTAGATAAAAAATAATTTAGAAAAACATTTTATAAAAAAATTAAAGTTAAATGTTATAAATAACTAATAAAATATTTATGATGTCTACTTAGATAGAGTTAGCATAAGGCAAAAGTGTACTCTAAAATTCTTTATTGTAATTTTAGTTTTTCATTATTGATGCGGTAAAAAACATGTTTTAATTACTCTGCAAACTGCCTATTAATCGTAGTAATGTGAACTTAGGCTACTTCAAAAAACTGAAAGTTTGATTAATACAAAACTTTTATAATTTTCTAGAATTTTATAATGTAATGTTGCCTATCAAACTTGTCAAGAAAGATTATATTAGACTGAGTCTTCTTCTAATATAACTTATTGATTCGACAACAGCCAGTGTGTTATTTTGAAGCACGGTGTAGATAACACAAATACCAAAAGCCTATATAGAGATATATTGCTTCCAAAAAATCAAAACAACGTGATAGTATAGGCAGAAATGCATAAAGCTGACTTTTAAAGTTAAATGGTCATAAAATGTCGATAAAAATAAAAAGAAGGAAAAGCGAATGAGTTCAGTTAGAAATATGCAAGAGACTAAAAAAGACAAAAGATAAAGAAAGTGTAAAGTAAGCTATCAAAGTATGAACAACATTGTAGTTACATTACAGTAAAAAATGCTAATTGTGAAAGAAAACTAAATTTAATATCTCTAAAAAAATCAAAACAAGAGCTGGTGAAGCTCCTGATTCAGAAGACTACTCTACATAGTCTACTTATTTAATATGTAACAGAAACAACAAGAAATATAGTTTCTCTATAGAAGCTCTATGGAAGCTCTATAGTTTCTTTGATTTTCTATAAAATAGATTTTTAAACGAGGGAATAAAAACATTATAAGATTATATAATTATAAGATTGATAAATCAAGCGACCAAAGAGTAATGTTAACGCAAAATAAATACTAACAAAGTCTATGAAATGAAAAGCAAATAACAAATAAACAATGTATCAATAAAAAAAATGCAGTCATATCAATAACAACCGCAAGAGTTATATTTAAAAAGCACCAACAAAAAAAACACCTGTAGACATTGTGAAAAAAGCCAGCATGTAAGTCGTATCAAAACAAACCAACTAGAAAAAATGCTCCAAACAAAAAAAAAAAGAAAAACTGTGATTGAATTGTAATAAAAAGTGTTGTAAACACAATGTAGTATTATTACGACTATGTATAATTTTAACTGGCAATTTGAATTTCAAAACTCAAAATTTATTGTTCAGCACTAATAAATACACGACAAACTTAATAAACCTAATTAACCACAGTAAATGTCAAAACACTTCAAGTTTCTTTCTGCTTCCGTACTCTGTCACTGTTTGCTCTTCACTGACTTGTTTCGTTCTCAATATTTGACTTTCTGACTGATTTCCTGGTCAGTCTTTCTTTTGATTAACTATCTTAAATTATTCTTGAAGCATTTTCTTCCAGAATTCTTCTCAAAGCATATCATTTCATATTTCATTCCTTCTTAAAAGTGATTACTTATCCCAAGTCTTCCGAAACTTCGCTCACGATGATCTGTAACACCACCCCTCTTTTTAATTGTGGTCGTTTAGATTAGACAATTATTATACTCTTCATAAAATAGGGCAAGTCGATTGAAGTGTACGAACTTTATCTAAGTTCTAGGTCCACGTTAAATTCGATAAATGTCATTAACCTTTTTACGATTTGATAAGGTTCTTCTCAAGATAATAAAAGTTCTGGCAATTTTACTTTCTTTCTTAGGGTGTCGAACAACCAAATTTTATCGCTCTTTTGGAACCTATCGTGGTTAGCATTGAGGTCGTACCACGCTTCCATGCGATTGCTGGTCATTCCATGCGGATCCTTACCAGCGCGTCTTAGTCCAGCAACCTGTCACGAAGCTGATCGACGTAATCAAAAACCTTTTTCTCTTTCTTTTCTAGGACTATAAATGCTAAGTCGAACGGTACCCTAAGTTTGTGCCTAAAAACAAGTTTAGCAAGAGTCTGTTCTGTTGTATCGTGATTCACTGCTCGGTATGTCATCAATAAAAAAAAGATGTCGATCCCAGTCTTTCTGATGTTTGTCTACTACCTTTGAAAGGTGCTCCTCCATGGTCCTGTTAAAGCACTCTACCATTCCATCGGGTTGTGGATGACATGAAATTGTTTCTCTATTCTTGAGGCCCAAAAGACGACAAACTTCTTGTAAGATGGTGAACTTAAAATTTCTTCTTTGATCCTAGTGCAGCTTGAGCAGAATTTCAAAATGTGTGAACAAGTTGTCAACCAGAACTTGCGCTACAGTTGTCGCTTCCTGATTTAGCAGAGCGTAGTCTATAGCAACTAGGATGTATTTGTTGCCGTCATTTGTGGTAGAGAATGGCTCGGCGACATCAATCGCAACTCTTTCAAATGGTGTTCCTACGTTATACTGTTTCAAGACACTTCTAGATCTTGTCTTTGATCCTTTAGTTGCAGCACAATAAGTGCAATTTCGGCACCAACGTTCTACATTTTTTCGGCAGTGAATCCAGTTAAAACGCTTTTTAACTTTAGCTAATGTTTTGTTTATACCAAAGTGCGCTCCCGACGATCCGTTGTGCAGCTCCCACAAAACTTAAAGAACCTTGACGTTTAGTATCATCAGCTGCATGGTAACGTGATTCTCGTCGCCACTTCATCAGACTTATTTTAATAATTCTTTTCTATTCTCAACAAGTTTCACTAAGTCCACATTGCTTATACTTCTCAACTTCGGTCTGAAACAACTTCTTAAATAAGTTTCTTTTGGTTGTTTCTCTTTCAATTTAAAATAAGTCTCAGATTGTCATCTTGTTTTTAGTCTTGTCGAAGTTTTGCCAAAGTCCATTCTTCGTTCTCCATCTTTCCTTCGTCCTTCCATTCTCGTGCGGGCAACGTCTAGCTCGTCTTTATGTTTTTTGATACGACCACACTGTTTACAGTCTCTATGGTCTTCTGGAAAGCGCACCGGCATTATTGTGTTGTTTTTCGAGCAGATGTTTTATTTTAAAGTGATACTGCTGCAACTTTTTAAGCCATCTTACTACTTGTCCTTCTAGCGTCTTTATCTACAAGAGCCAAGTGAGTGCGGCAAAGTCGGTTCTGATCAAAAAAAATTTTTCGAAGATGTATTTATGGAAGTGGTCAACCAATTTCACAATGGTAAAAAATTTTTTTCTTGTGGCACAATAGTTTTTTCTGGCTTTGATAAGATTTTGCTAAAATAATCAATCATCTTCTCTTTGCCATCCAATATCTGCAACAACACGGCTTCAATTCCTGTGTTGCTACCGTTCGTGTTCAAAATAAACAGGTTCTCTAACTTGGTGTATGTCAAAATAGAGCTAGAGCGTAAAGCAGTTTTCAGTTTTTTGAAAGCAGTGTGACAGTGGACTGTCTACTAAAATAATGTTCTAGGTTCTATGAGCTTGAGCAGAGGAGCAGCTGTAATAGCAAATCTTTGAACAAACTTCTGGTAGTAGATACGTGAATAGCCCCAAAAACTCCTGACTTTATATTTATCTCGAAGTACTGGCCAATCACGAACGGCTTCAATTTGGTCGTTGATAGCCCTGACGCCTTATTCCGAAAAAACTCCGTGGCTAAGACACTTAACTTTTTTCTTAAAGATAAAACATTTTTTAATGTTTATTTTTAAATTTGGTCCTCAAAATCTGTTGAAAACTTTTTGGAGACTCTTCGAATGTTTGTCAAATGTTTGAGTCAAACACACGTATTTGAGGACAAAGATTAGGTTTTTCAGATCAACTGACTACCTGTCAACTGTCTTTTTCTTTCTTCCATTCAATGGCTGCAGCTGCTAGGACTATTCGGCCAGGGCGTAGATGTCCACGTACATAAGTTTTTTTATTAAACACTATAACTATGTCACCAAGCGTGAGGGTTGCCAGTTCAACATTCATGAAATATAGGTAGATATATGAAGTTAGAAGTCTAAATCACAGTCAAGCATAAAACGAGCGAGCAATTGAACTACTTCTAGAGTCAAATTAGACAAGCATATATCGTAAATGCAGAAGAGTGAACGGTTCAAAATGTTTAAGCAGGCGTTATACAAATCTTGACACTGATCTGGAAAGCAAGGACATGGGAAGAAAATATGATTTAGGTCTCCAACCTCACCACAAGTGCAGTTGGGGGTCTGTGCTATACCAATTCTATGTAAATGTTAAGGAATACATTGCGCATAAATTTTTCCCTTTCTTTTAGAGATCTGCTTCCATTCTTCATTTCACATGTTATTTATCCTTTGCTTCAAAGGCGGTAAAAATTCATTATAATCCACTCTTGTGTCAATCGACCGTTCAAGTTGGGTCCCCCTTTTCGCCTGTCAACTGTCAAACATCAAATTTTTGAAATCGCGAATGGAAATCTAAAAATTTTTTTTTGATAAATCGAGTTTGTAATGAAAATAAAAAACAAATGCAGTTTGTTGTGGTTTTATTAAGATGTGAGCAAAATTTCTGTCGTGTAGAAAATAAGTTGAAAAAAATCAATCTGGAAAATTTAAGTTTAAAGAATTTCGACGAAAAGTCGGGCGAAAATGCGCAAGCAAAGAAAGAGAGGTATGTAAAAAATCAAGAAAATTGTTCAGAAACCTTTTACTAAACCTTACTCGGAATTTCAGAAAGACAAAAATGAGAAAGCAACTGAAGTTTGTATGAGCCTTTCTGTCAAGCAGTGAAGAAAGATAAATTTCTAGGAGAAGACTTTCTAATTCAAATTGGCGAAAAGAACAAAATAGTGCTTTACGGAAATTTGCCTTTTATTTTTGGCCAAATTTTACAAAAAACAGTTAATCCTAGGACTCTTCTAAGTCAGTTTCGTCACGGCGGTGTCTGCCTTGGCGGCGGCTTCGTCTTTCTGGGCCTCTCGAAAGCTCGTCTTGCTATTTCACAGAAGGAAACTTTTTCAGCTTCATTCATTGTCGCCAAACTTCTGCTCCTAAAACATTAACTCCTAGAAAAACAGCCTATTGTTTGTTTTTGAAATACGAAAGAAAATTGTAAATGGCGTTTGACACATGGTAATTTTTTCTTTCTTTCTTTTTTTTATAATTTTACCTAAAAATTTTGCATAGATTATTAGGTTATGGTTATTAATACATAGAATTTTTTGTTCTACACTTTTTGCTTTCTAGAGTAAGGGAAGAGGCGTATTTAAAAAAACAAGTAAATTGTTCAAAATCTCCTTTCTCAATTTCAAGTAACTGAAATTGTGAGCTATATTCCTGACAAGTGGAGTAACATTAACTTGCATGAAAAGACTTATTCTTACAGCGAAATAGATAAGAGAGCACCGGGGTGAAGAAGCAGTAGGCAAAAGTACGCTAAAATTGGTTTGTAAAAGTATATAACTTTTATCAGGTAAAAATTAGAGAAAATCTTTAGATAAGAATGTAAAAAAGAAAAAAAGGGAGAAAAACTACCTTGTTCAAAAACTACTTTTTCAATTTTTTTTTCGAAATTTCGGAAAGAAACCAAAAAGCTAGTTCTCCAAAAGTTGCTGTATGGAGGAACGGACGATTGGCTCAAATTGAGTGAAACCGAAAAGGCTTCATACTGTGAAATAGAAAAACAAGCATCCAAAAGACGCAAAACGAAAAAGCGTCACTATCGCAGACACCACCGTGAGTGACTGAGGCGATTCCGAAGACTCTTTAGATTATTATTATTTTTTTTTGTAAAATTTTATCAAAAATTAAATATAAATGTTTGTTTAGGACAGTTTTTGTTTGCGTGTAACTCATTCTTATTTTTTTTTTCTGTCGTATGAAATTCAGTACCTCATTCTTAGTGATGCAGTATCTGTGTTTTGGTACAATCACATTGTTCTAGATTTTTATATTTTGTAAGATAATTATTTTAACTGTCTAGACTGAGCTATATTAAATAATTTTTCATGTTCAAAATATAGAATTTTATTTTTTAAGCTGTTACAAACTTTTAACTTTATATCGTATGTTTTTTTATATAGTTTAATGTTAAAGCATATTAGACTATTATTTAGATGATGATTTTATGGAAAATGAACATATGGTTAAAAAATGTATCATTAAAACAATTAAATTGTATTTTTGGAACTTTATGTATTATTTTTTATTATGATAAGTTCGTTTAAAGTTTTGATATCAAAACTTAAACAAATAAATAAAACCAGCTGAAATAAAGCAAAAAAAAAAATCAAGCGGTTTCTGAGACCGCACATCGGTAACAACGTGATTCGAAATAACTACAGTGGTTAAGGGTGAATAAACATGTTTCGATATCTCGAATTTTCAAAAATTAGAACTATTTTTGGCAGCAGGTATTGGTTTGATGTACCTACCAAAGTTTCACTATAATAATAGAATAGAAATTATTAATAGTTTTGTTAAGGGTTTATTTCAATGAAATGCAACCAGCAATACATGATCTATCACTAGTTATTTTAAAATGTAATAAATGGCTTAATTTTTACTACGAAAAAACGTGATACTTTGAAACAGCTAAAAAACATTATCTTCTTCTTTTGCAGTAGTAACTTATCTTTAAAAAAGTCTTAAAAAAATGCATTTTAACGCAATTTATTAAGAGCTTTACTAACGTGTACGATGTACGTACTTATCAAGCTAAATGTTTAATATAACATTTTTTGTTTAAAAAAAATATATTATAAAATAAGTTTTAAAGAATTGACCTACAATATATTTTGTTTTTTAAATCTTTAACGCTCAGTTTTAAAAAGAAATATATTGTTAACAAACTAACAAAATGATAAATTTAAGATGTACGTCGATTGTTTAAAGCTTATTTTATAATTAGCAATTTTTTCGAGACTAAAAATTATGTATTAAACATTTAGCATGATAATTACGTATGCGTTAGAAAAGCTCATAATAAATAGCGTTAAAATGCATTTCTTAAAACTTTTTTAAAGATAAGTTACTACTGCAAAGAAAGAAAATAATGTTTTTTAGCTGTTTCAAAGCATCACATTTTTTGTAGTAAAAATTAAGCCATTTATTACATTTTAAAATAACTTGTGACAGGCCATGTATTGCTGGTTGCATTTCATTAAAATAAACCCTTAATTACTAATTAATAAAAGAGTTAACTACATATAATATTTTTCCAATATCTTAAAAAATTTAAAAAATAGGTACATTTTAAAATTTAGTGGCAGTATAAAAAAACATTTATGTTTTTTTAACAGATTAGATAAAATTAGATAAAAAACAGTTTAAAAAAACATTTAATAAAAAAAATAAAGTTAAATGTTATAAATAACTAATAAAATATTTATGATCACTACTTAGATGGAGTTAGCATAAGACACAAGTGTACTCTAAAATTTTTTATTGTAATTTTAGTTTTTAATTATTGATGCGGTAAAAAACATGTTTTCATTACTCTGCAAACGCCCTCTTATCTATAGTAATGTGAACTTAGGCTACTTCAGAAAACTGAAAGTTTGATTAATACAAAACTTTTATAATTTTCTACAATTTTATAATGTAATGTTGCCTATCAAACTTGTCAAGAAAGATTATATTAGACTGAGTCTTCTTCTAATATAACTTATTGATTCGACAACAGCCAGTGTGTTATTTTGAAGCACGGTGTAGATAACACAAATACCAAAAGCCTTTATTGAGATATATTGCTTTCAAAAAATCAAAATAACGTGATAGTATAGGCAGAAATGCATAAAGCTCACTTTTAAAGCTAAATGGTCATAAAATGTCGATAAAAATAAAAAGAAGGAAAAGCGAATGAGTTCAGTTAGAAATATGCAAGAGACTAAAAAAGACAAAAGATAAAGAAAGTGTAAAGTAAGCTATCAAAGTATGAACAACATTGTAGTTACAGTATAGTAAAAAATGCTAATTGTAAAAGAAAACTAAATTTAATATCTCTAAAAAAATCAAAACAAGAGCTGGTGAAGCTCCTGATTCAAAAGACTACTCTACATAGTCTACTTACTTAATATGTAACAGACACATCAAGATATATAGTTTCTCTATAGAAGCTTTATGGAAGCTCTATAGTTTCTTTGATTTTTTATAAAATAGATTTTTAAACGAGGGAATAAGAACATCATTATAAGATTGATAAATCAAGCGACCAAAGAGTAGTGTTAACGCAAAATAAATACTAACGAAGTCTATGAAATGAAAAGCAAATAACAAATAAACAATGTACCAATAAAAAAATTGCAGTTATATCAATAATAACCGCAAGAGTTATATTTAAAAAGCACCAACGCAAAAAAAACACTTGTAGACATTGTGAAGAAAGCCAGCATGTAAGTCGTATCAAAACAAACCAACTAGAAAAAAATGCTCCAAACAAAAAAAAAACTGTGATTGAATTGTAATAAAAAGTGTTGTAAATACAATGTAGTATTATTACGACTATGTATAATTTTAACTGGCAATTTGAATTTCAAAACTCAAAATTTATTGTTCAGCACTAATAATTACACGACAAACTTAATAAACCTAATTAACCACAGTAAATGTCAAAACACTTCAAGTTTCTTTTTGCTTCCGTATTCTGTCACTGTTTGCTCTTCACTGACTTATTTCGTTCTCAATATTTGACTTTCTGACTGATTTCCTGGTCAGTCTTTCTTTTGATTAACTTTCTTAAATTATTCTCAAAGCATTTTCTTCCAGAATTCTTCTCGAAGCATATCATTTCATATTTCATTCCTTCTTAAAAGTGATTACTTATCCCAAGTCTTCCGAAACTTCGCTCACGATGATCTGTAACACCACCCCTCTTTTTAATTGTGGTCGTTTAGATTAGACAATTGGTATACTTTTCATAAAATAGGGCAAGTCGATTGAAGTGTACGAACTTTATCTAAGTTCTAGGTCCACGTTGAATTCGATAAATGTCATTAATCTTTTTACGATTTGATAAGGTTCTTCTCAAGATAATAAAAGTTCTGGCAATTTTACTTTCTTTCTTAGGGTGTCGTACAACCAAATCTTATCGCCCTTTTGGAACCTATCGTGGTTAGCATTGAGGTCGTACCACGCTTCCATGCGATTGCTGGTCATTCCATGCGGATCCTTACCAGCGCGTCTTAGTCCAGCAACCTGTCACGAAGCTGATCGACGTAATCTAAAACCTTTTACTCTTTCTTTTCTAGGACTATAAATGCTAAGTCGGACGGTACCCGCAGTTTGAGCCTAAAAACAACTTTAGCAAGAGTCTGTTCTGTTGTATCGTGATTCACTGCTCGGTATGTCATCAATAAAAAAAAGATGTCGATCCCAGTCTTTCTGATGTTTGTCTACTACCTTTGAAAGGTCCTGTTAAAGCACTCTACCATTCCATCGGGTTGTGGATGACATGAAATTGTTTCTCTATTCATGAGGCCCAAAAGACGACAAACTTCTTGTAGGATGATGAACTTAAAATTTCTTCTTTGATCCTAGTGCAGCTTGAGCAGAATTTCAAAATGTGTGAACAAGTTGTCAACCAGAACTTGCGCTGCAGTTGTCGCTTCCTGATTTAGCAGAGCGTAGTCTATAGCAGCTAGGATGTATTTGTTGCCGTCATTTGTGGTAGAGAATGGCTCGGCGACATCAATCGCAACTCTTTCAAATGGTGCTCCTACGTTATATTGTTTCAAGATACTTCTAGATCTTGTCTTTGATGTTTTAGTTGCAGCACAATAAGTGCAATTTTGGCACCAACGTTCTACATCTTCTCGGCAGTGAATCCAGTTAAAACGCTTTTTAACTTTAGCCAATGTTTTGTTTATACCAAAGTGCGCTCTCGACGATCCATTGTGCAGCTCCCACAGAACTTAAAGAACTTTGACGTTTGGTATCATCAGCTGCATGGTAACGTATTTCTCGTCGCCACTTTTTCAGACTAATTTTAATAATTTTTTTCTATTTTCAACAAGTCTCACTAAGCCCACATTGCTTTTACTTCTCAACTTCGGTCTGAAACCACTTTTTAAATAAGTTTCTTTTGGTTGCTTTTCTTTTAATTTAAAATAAGTCTCAGATTGTCAACTTGTTTTTAGTCTTGTCGAAGTTTTGCCAAGTCCATTCTTCGTCCTCCATCCTTCCTTCGTGCTTCCATTCTCATGCGGGCAATGTCTAGGTCGTCTTTTTTTTGATACGACCACACTGTTTACAGTCTCTATGATCTTCTGGAAAGCGTACCGGCATTATTGTGTTGTTTTTCGAGCAGATGTTTTATTTTAAAGTAATACTGCTGCAACTTTTTAAGCCATATTGCTACTTGTCTTTCTAGCGTCTTTATCTGCAAGAGTCAAGTGAGTGCGGCAAAGTCGGTTCTGATCAAAAAAAAAATTTCGAAGAGATATTTATGGAAGTGGTCAACCCATTTTACAATGGTAAAAAGATTTTTTCTTGTGGCACAATAGTTTTTTCTGGCGTTGATAAGGTTTTCCTAAAATAATCAATCATCTTCTCTTCGCCGTCCAATATCTGCAACAACACGGCTTCAATTCCTTCAATTCAAAGCCTTCAATTTGTAACGGTTGTTTCCGTGTCGGGTTCTGGGTATCGTAGAGAGAGAGAGAAGAGCGGCTTTGATGGGGTTTTATTTACAGTATAAAACTATGTACACAATAAAAATAAAATAAAAATAATACTTCTGAACAAAACAAAACGAATCTTCTACTAATTTGTCCACGACCTCGTCCTCAGCGGTCCCTCCTCATCGGCGGTCTCTCGTTCTCGACTCCTCGTCGACGGTTCCTCGTCCTCCACGTGTCGGCGGCTCGCACTTGTGGTGGAGGGGAGGTAGGATTCTACCAACGGGTTAATGCTCCGTGGGTAACGGTTTCGGAGAGGACCCTACCAACGGGTTAATGCTCCGTGGGTAGCGGTATCGGAGAGGAAGCCCCTAGGTTAATGCTCCAGGGGAGGACGGGTCTGGGGGTGGCTACTTACAAGGTTAATGCTTCTGCAAGTATCCCAAATATCGGTGGCGGTAGGCGCAATTTATAGCCTTCGTTTGTTGGCGAGGGGTATGAGAGGAGTATCGTAGCGAAGCGTTGGTGATGGTTCTCGGTGTGGTGGGAATTATACCACCACTACAGCCCTGACGTATACGTATGACGTCGCGGTCACGCGGTCCGAATCAGCTACTGGGCGTTATCTGGTTTTGTTTACTGAATTATTAGAACGCTTCGTTACATGTTGCTACCGCTCGTGTTCAAAATAAACAGACCCTCTAACTTGGTGTATGTCAAAATAGAGCTACAGCATAAAGCAGTTTTCAGTTTTTTGAAAGCAGTGTGACAGTGGACTGTCTACTAAAATGATGTTCTAGGTTCTATGAGCTTGTACAGAAGAGCAGCTGTAATAGCAAATCTTTGAACAAACTTCCGGTAGTAGATACGTGAATAGCCCCAAAAACTCCTGACTTTATATTTTTCTCGAAGTACTGGCCAATCACGAACGACTTCAATTTGGTCGTTGATAGTCTTGATGCCTTATTCCGAAAAAACTCCGTGGCTAAAACACTTAATTTTTTTCTTAAAGATAAAACATTTTTTAATGTTTATTTTTAAATTTAGTCCTCGAAATCTGTTGAAAACTTTTTAGAGGTTCTTCGGATGTTCGTCAAATGTTTGAATCAAACACACGTATTTAAGGACAAAGATTAGGTTTTTCAGATCAACTGACTACCTGTCAACTGTCTTCTTCTTTCTTCCATTCAATGGCTACAGCTGCTAGGACTAGTCGGCCAGGGCGTGAATGTCTACGTACATAAGTCTTTTCATTAAACACTATAACTATGTCACCAAGCGTGAGGGTTGCCAGTTCAACATTTATGAAATATAGGTAGATATATAAAGTTAGAAGTCTAAATTACAGTCAAGCATAAAACGAGCGAGCAATTGAACTCTTCTAGAGTCAAATTAGACAAGCATATATCGTAAATGCAGAAGAGTGAATGCAGAGAAGTTCAAAATGTTTAAGCAAGCGTTATATAAATCTTGACACTGATCTGGAAAGCAAGGACAATGGAAGAAAATATGATTTAGGTTTCCAACCTCACCACAAGTGCAGTTGGGGGTCTGTGCTATACCAATTTTATGTAAATGTTAAGGAATACATTGCGCATAAATTTTTCCCTTTCTTTTAGAGATCTGCTTCCATTCTTCATTTCACATGTTATTTATCCTTTGCTTCAAAGGCGATAAAAATTCATTATAATCCACTCTTGTGTCAATCGACCGTTCAAGTTGGGTCCCCTTTTTCGCCTGTCAACTGTCAAACATCAACTTTTTGAAATCGCGAATGGAAATCTAAAAATTTTTTTTTTGATAAATCGAGTTTGTAATGAAAATAAAAAACAAATGCAGTTTGTTGTGGTTTTATTAAAATGTAAGCAAAATTTCTGTCGAGTAAAAAATTAGTTGAACAAAATCGATCTGGAAAATTTAAGTTTAAAAGATATCGACGAAATGTCGAGCGAAAATGCGCAAGCAAAGGAAGAGAGGTATGTAAAAAATTAAGAGAATTGTTCAGAAACCTTTTACTAAACCTTACTCGGAATTTCAGAAAGTCAAAAATGAGAAAGCAACTGAAGTTTGTATGAGCCTTGCTGTCAAGCAGTGAAGAAAGATAAATTTCTAGGAGAAGACTTTCTAATTCAAATTGGCGAAAAGAACAAAATAGTGCTTTACGGAAATTTGCCTTTTATTTTTGGCCAAATTTTACAAAAAAAAGTTAATCCTAGGACTCTTCTAAGTCAGTTCCGTCACGGCGGTGTCTGCCATGGCGGCCTTCGTCTTCTGGGCCTCTCGAAAGCTCGTCTTGCTATTTCACAGAAGGAAACTTTTTCAGCTTCATTCATTGTCGCCAAACATCTGCTCCTAAAACATTAACTCCTAGAAAAACAGCCCATTGTTTGTTTTTGAAATACGAAAGAAAGTTGTAAATGGCGTTTGACACAAGGTAATTTTTTTTCTTTCTTTCTTTTTTTATAATTTTACCTAAAAATTTTGCATAGATTATTAGGTTATGGTTATTAATACATAGAATTTTTTGTTCAACAGTTTTTGCTTTCTAGAGCAAGGGAAGAGGCGTATTTAAAAAAACAAGTAAATTGTTCAAAATCTCCTTTCTCAATTTCAAGTAACTGAAATTGTGAACTATATTCCTGACAAGTGGAGTAACATAAACTTGCAAGAAAAGACTTATTCTTACAGCGAAATAGATAAGAGAGCACCGGGGTGAAGAAGCAGTAGGCAAAAGTACGCTAAAATTGGTTTGTAAAAGTATATAACTTTTATCAGGTAAAAGTTAGAGAAAATCTTTAGATAAAAATGTAAAAAAGAAAAAAAGGGAGAAAAACTACCTTGTTCAAAAACTACTTTTTCAATTTTTTTTTGAAATTTTAGAAAGAAAACAAAAAGCTAGTTCTGCAAAAGTTGCTGTATGGAGGAACGGACGATTGGCTCAAATTGAGTGAAACCGAAAAAGCTTCATACTGTGAAATAGAAAAACAAGCCTCCAAAAGACGCAAAACGGAAAAGCGTCACTATCGCAGACACCACCGTGAGTGACTGAGGCGATTCCGAAAACTCTTTAGATTATTATTATTATTTTTTTTGTAAAATTTTATCAAAAATTAAAAATAAATGTTTGTTTAGGACAGTTACATTTATATTTTATACACAACAATTTAACATTATACATCTCTCAATCATCTCATCTATACTGTTCCCAACCAATATTGGCGTACCTGCCTTTAAAGGCAAGTTTTCTGTTTATTACTAGTGCAATAAAGATTGTATTGTTATCAAAAATGTTAATATCATCTAAGAAAACCGCCCGAGGCAGGCAGATTTGTCATCACTTTTACATAGTTTTGATCTGCTTCAAAATCTCGCATATGCCAAGATATTTCGTAGATCAATTTGGCATGAAATGCCTCATACCCCCATATGTTTTCAATAAATATGTACCTAATTGATGAACCTACTAACATTGTTTCTGGTTTTGAAAGTACACGCAAAACTTGGTGTTAATTAAGCCGCATTAGAACTGTTAGTTGTTAGTTTTTCTATAATACCCTAAAAAAGCACTTTTATTTCTGTAAACACACGTATGTGAAAAGAGAGGTTAGGCTTTTTAGATCAACTGACTACCTGTCAACTGTCAAACATCAGCTTTTTGAAATCGCGAATGGAGATCTAGAAAATTTTTTTTTGATAAATCGAGTTTGTAACGAAAATAAAAACAAATGCAGTTTGTTGTGGTTTTATTAAGATGTAAGCAAAATTTCTGTCGTGTAGAAAATAAGTTGAAAAAAATCAATCTGGAAAATTTAAGTTTAAAGAATTTCGACGAAAAGTCGGGCGAAAATGCGCAAGCAGAGGAAGAGAGGTATGTAAAAAATCAAGAAAATTGTTCAGAAACCTTTTACTAAACCTTACTCGGAATTTCAGAAAGTCAAAAATGAGAAAGCAACTAAAGTTTGTATGAGCCTTGCTGTCAAGCAGTGAAGAAAGATAAATTCCTAGGAGAAGACTTTCTAATTCAAATTGGCGAAAAGAACAAAATAGTGCTTTACGGAAATTTGCCTTTAATTTTTAGCCAAATTTTACAAAAAACAGTTAATCCTAGGACTCTTCTGAGTCAGTTCCGTCACGGCGGTGTCTGCCATGGCGGCGGCTTCGTCTTCTGGGCCTCTCGAAAGCTCGTCTTGCTATTTCACAGAAGGAAACTTTTTCAGCTTCATTCATTGTCGCCAAACATCTGCTCCTAAAACATTAACTCCTAGAAAAACAGCCCATTGTTTGTTTTTGAAATACGAAAGAAAGTTGTAAATGGCGTTTGACACAAGGTAATTTTTTTTCTTTCTTTCTTTTTTTATAATTTTACCTAAAAATTTTGCATAGATTATTAGGTTATGGTTATTAATACATAGATTTTTTTGTTCTACAGTTTTTGCTTTCTAGAGTAAGGGAAGAGGCGTATTTAAAAAAACAAGTAAATTGTTCAAAATCTCCTTTCTCAATTTCAATTAACTGAAGTGAGCTATATTCCTGACAAGTGGAGTAACATAAACTTGCAAGAAAAGACTTATTCTTACAGCGAAATAGATAAGAGAGCACCGGGGTGAAGAAGCAGTAGGCAAAAGTACGACGCTACAATTGGTTTGTAAAAGTATATAACTTTTATCAGGTAAAAATTAAAGAAAATCTTTAGATAAAAATGTAAAAAAGAAAAAAAGGGAGAAAAACTACCTTGTTCAAAAACTACTTTTTCATTTTTTTTTCGAAATTTCAGAAAGAAACTAAAAAGCTAGTTCTGCAAAAGTTGCTGTATGGAGGAACAGACGATTGGCTCAAATTGAGTGAAACCGAAAAAGCTTCATACTGTGAAATAGAAAAACAAGCCTCCAAAAGACGTAAAACGGAAAAGCGTCACTACCGCAGACACCACCGTGAGTGACTGAGGCGATTCCGAAGACTCTTTAGATTATTATTATTATTATTTTGTAAAATTTCATTAAAAATTAAAAATAAATGTTTGTTTACGACAGTTACATTTATATTTTATACACAACAATTTAACATTTAACATCTATCATCCTTCTCATATATACTGTTCCAAACCAATATTGGCGTACCTAACCTTAAAAACAAATCTTTTGTTTATTACTAATACAATAAAGATGGTATTGTTACCAAACGCAAGTAATTTATAGTCGTTACACCCTACGATGCCATTTGAAAAAACCGCCCGGAGCAAGCAGATATGTCACCACTTTTACGTAGATTTTATCTGCTCCAGATGGTTTTTTCAAATGCCACCGGAGGGTCTAATGACTATAAATTACTTGCATTTGGTAAAAATACTATTTTTATTGCATTAGTAATAAGAGAAAGAACAGTCGCATTTGTAAAGAATAGTGTGAGAGGAAGGTGTAATACAAATAGTAATAGTGGTACATAAAATATCTTAGAAAAACTATAGATGCATAACCATACCATTCATAGAAAATTGAGAAAGACTAATATCTGCTTACTGGTTAATTTTTTGGCATTTTTTTTAGACTTTCTAAAAACAAAATTTGATGTTCTACAAAAAAATAGAATTTTCTAATACATTGAGTTAAGTTAGCTTCTTAATGTGTAGATATTGGATGTTTTAAAAGAACGGAATAAGTTTTTGTAAAAAATTATAAAGAATTAGTATATTTTAAAATAGCTTTGCTACAAAATTATTTAGCTAACTTGCAAAAAATAGGTAGGGTCAGGTGGGGCGAATGCAATAACGGGGTAATTGCAATAATGTATTAAAGCTCTATTTCTTCAAAAGAAGCCGGTGCTGTTCATCACTGATATTACACCCTCACTCCTTAACTTTGACCTAACCACTTGTTAATACTGTTTTACCGAAGAACAAGTGTGTGATGTGTCATTTTGAGACTGTCCTTCAAAAAGCGTGGTATGTAAATTTATAAGCTATCTTTTCGTCGAGATTCATCTAAAGTTTTAAGGCAAGTTTTTGATTTGTTTTCTAACAGTATGAGAAATAATGTGTTAGAAAGTTATTTTCTTCATATATTTTTAACATATTTACTACCGTTTATACTATACATTTGTTATTGCATTTGCCCCTAAATTTTGTTTTCTTGTGGCAAATGTAATATAGAATTTATTTCTTTACACGGAGTAAACGTAATAATGAGACATGGTACTACATTTTGAACCTTATTTTTTTGGAGTATTTTTTTCCCTATTACTAAATATCATGCGTTCAATAATTCTTGTGGTCAAGTAAGCTATAAATTGCAATTGTCAAAAAGAACGTATGTCTTGGTTAACATTGCAAACATTATTACTTGACAGCTGTCAAACCTCGTTTGTGTACATACGTGTGGGTATGAACTTATCAACGGCACTACGTACATGCTAGAAAGAGAAAACCTCAGCCGCCTACGACCACAAGAAATATTGAACTCATCTTACTTAAAATAACGGCTTAATATATACGTAGAGTTCGACCATCAATATTCTGCGTTTACAACTTAATCCTGTGATTAACTTTTCCAAATTTTTACGACACTCAAACACAGTTCGCTGTAAAATTCTTTACCTACTAAACTAGATATTTCTTAAGCCTATTGTCAACATCTGGTCGGCACTATTTTTATTGGGGGTTTGCGGTCCAACCGTTATTAAGTACTTAAAGGATCAAAGCAATAACCGCAGAATATCTTTAGTCGTACAATAATAACCAGACTTAGGCATAGAAATGTCACGGCGGGAAATCCAACCGGTGCGTTCGATACACATTAGCGTGCGCACCGGAGTAGACCGACTTATTAGCTAACTATTTATTTAACGAATTTACAGTAATTTGTATATAGCAGTCGAATTGTCTGTCGTCTCTCTGCTTTTACTTTCCAGTCGTAATTTTCGTGTTATATACGTTAATAATATATAATACGGTGACACAAGGCAAGACCAAGGACGTTGGGCAAGACTAGATTCGACGCTTATGGCTCCAGCTGACTGCAAGCGAGTGCAGTGAGTCGGCGTGACATTTCTATGCCTAAGTCTGGTAATAACTAATAAGCTATATACTTAAATAAAAATTCTTTACAACTAAATAGTGTATGAGCCGTATGAAATTGAATTTACAAATATACATAGATATGACCCTCGCATTTACCCTACTTAACCCTACTTCATCGACGCAAAATTTAATGCTATACATTTTTTGTAAATTTGTTGTAAATTTTTGCATTAAACGCTTACATTTAAAGAAATTTAAAAAAAACTAAAAAAAGTAAGAAAACCTTGAGGTCTGTTATACATGACGGCTAAAGCTCCACTCAGAAATTGAGGCAAATTTAGATTATTTATATCATAGCCTACATGAGCTATTAGAAGAGCTTCCAGAACTCTAACACTACATATTAGCTTATCTGCAAGATCGCGTAATCAAATTAGTATTCAATCGACGCAGAATTTAATGTTATACATTTTTGGTTAGTAGTCATTACGGTTATAATGTCTTATATCAAAAAAATTTAGAAAAAAACGGCAAGAGTTCGAAATCTTTAAGGTCTATATATCTACAACATAACGATTGAAGCTCTACTCGGAAATTGGAGTAAACTCAGATTATTATTTACATCAGAGACCTACTTGAGTAATTTAAATAGATTCCAAAACTCTACAAGTTTTTGGAAAGCATAACTTTAATTTGCTTGACCTATAATTCAACAAGAAAACAACAACAGCTGAGATCTTTTTTTTAGAAAGCTAAAAAAAAACACAGAATAAAGTCTTACGCGCATTTAACAACATATTGAATTAATAATAACTACTTACTTAAGCCAGTTTAATTCCCCACGTGAGTATAACAACTTTGTTGTAGAAAAGTGCGTGGTGCAAAGTAAAATTGTTTGGTGTTATTAGGTGTTTTTACGTTTTATTTTACACACTAAGAAAATCCAACAAGAAGTTTAAGCATAATGCTCTATTAAATGTGAAATCCGTTCTTAACGTTCTATTTCCGCTAAATGTTACGTGTTACTAAGTGTTACGTTAGTGTCAATAAATGCCGGGATTGAAATCTTTCGGTGATTCGGAGCTAGGTTCAGACGGATTCATTGTCAAAATTGCTCGAAAAAATTTTTGGGATAGAAAGTTATGGGATCTATACTGTCTTTTAGAAAGTTGTTTTAATTATTATATTTTTGTTAAATGATTTTCTGCTTTGGTCACAACAAAAGTTATAATGTCAAAAGTTAAAAGGTTTAAAGTCAGAAATCGGCAAATTTTTTCTAGTGCGCTGCTACTACTAATAAAAAACAAAAATTATTGTTAAATTATTAGGCTTAAGTCCTTAGACCATTCACGAAACCGCTTTGCTGTAATGGACTGCTAATACGGTTTAGAAACGCACGAAAAGATTTAAAGGACAAAAGTATATCTTGGTCCTTTGCTGTGCCGGAACGATTTCAAGTTTTTGATGTGTAACGTTGCCATATCATGTTTTTAAAATTGAGTTTAGTGTGAGAAAAAAATATATAGGTCTGCAGAATAAAATAGATTGTATCAGCTTTAAAAATTTTGCAAATGTTACATAATATTTATATTTAAATTGGCTGTTTAATTTTTTTAATCCCCAACTTTGGAGCAAAATAAATTTGACAACTGCGTACACCGGCGCGCGGTGTTGAAAAGAAAGAAACAAAATATATTTCTCTCTCACTTGCATGTTGGCGTGTAACTCACGCACAGGTTGGGAGATTGGCGGTCCATTACAGCGAAGCGGTTTCGTGAATGGTCTAAGCTTAAGTCACATTTTTTTTTTTGATAGGTAGAGTAGGTACATTGAACATAACGAGAGTCTAGAAATAAATGACGTCGTAGTGTGCTGCAAACCTGTGAACTGAGGGCTTGGCTTGGCACATAGTGACATTATTTGTTTGTGAATTGTCATTTATCTGTTCAAATTCAGCTAAAAATATTTTCACAAATCCACAAAACATTTATGATTTTGTCGCATTTCCGTAATGGACAGAGAGTCGAGAGTGAATGGCAATATTCTATTCTACTATATTTGGAAGATTTTCGCCAAAGGTTTCTAGACCTGATATTTTGACAATTGGCATTGATGACAATTCACAAACTAATAAGATCACTATGTTTCGCCAAGCTAAACCCTACGTTCGCAGACACTACGACGTTATTCATTTCTAGAACGCTCGTTACTTAATAAGTTTATATTAAAAAAAGTCTTGTAATTTGAACTTAGTTATTATAAAAAAATATTTTAAAAATTATCGATCGATTGTTATGTACCGTATTTAAATAAGCATAAATTTTTATTTCACGATATGGATTTTTCATTTTTTTATATCAGACGAATCCTTGATGTTTTAGTAACATTTTGAATTATATAACTTAAAGTGGCATTTTAGAAATAAAGACTCTACAGCGATTTGAACGTGTGCTTGTCATGTCATGCGAATCATTTAATACGGGTAGGAGAGAGATGACTAAACACAGTAGACAGACGATTGGAAAAAGATAGACTGCTGATTTAATAGTGATATGTTTAATATTTAATAAAACATTAGTTAATGTATTATTACCCTACAGGGTGTAATCAAAATTGTCTGGACGTTTTACCCGGTAATAGTGCTCACTAAGAACATGTTATATTCCAAAATTTGTCTTATAGATATACAAACTGTCTCACGAGTAATAATAAGCCTGCGCAGCTGAAAATACAACCAGCAATACAATGCCAGAGTTAACGTAGATAATAATGATTTCAAATTTTATTTGTCAAATCTGTCATCGATAAAAAAATGTATTCAAACGATGAAAAAACCGACATAGTGATGATATATAGAAAAAAATGCTTCTGCCTCAATGAGTTTGTACATAAACGTTTTCCGGGTAGAGAAGAACTCTTGCTGACACCATATTCGAACGACTTGAAACTACCTTAAAGAAAAATTGATTACCTTTGAAAAAGCCAAAAGCAAGAACAGGTACTGGTCCTGTTTACATGTAAGTCAAAGAATGATTTCACAAGCAAGTGGCATTAGTTTGTCTTCAGTTAACCGAAAAATTACATAATTTTATATTTAATGTATTTGTAAACAAAAAAAATAACTACGTTATCTTTGGAATTGTATTGCTGATGGTTGCATTTTCAGTTTCGCAGGCTTATTATCACTCGTGAAACACGCTGTATAGAAACCCGAAATATATGTACGGCGACGTAGAACGTTTTTTTCAAAAACATTTGTTTGTACAAAACACGATATATTTTGACAATTTTTTTGTACACTGGTGTGACTAAAATATGTACAAAAATTCTCAATAGTTTGATATTAATTATAAATACCGATAATTCAGTAGATAATTTTTTAATTAAAATATTTTTTAATAGTAATTAAGTTCAAATTACTACACTTTTTTAATGTATGTTTATATTGCATGATGTACTCTACCTATCAAAAAAATCTATGATTTACGTCCAATAGTTTACGAGTAATCCTTACTTTTCATTAGCAGCGTGCCAAAATTTTTTTTTTAATTTTTTGACTTTAAACCATTATAACTTTTATAGTGACCAAAACAGAAAGTCGTCTAACGGAAATTTAATAATTCGAACATTTCTCTAAAAGATTGTATAGGTCCCGTATCCTACCTCGAAAATTTTTTTCGAACGATTTTGCCGAATCCACTCCACTACGAAACGCCGTTGCCAGATTCTCCAGCTTAAATTTTATGTAGTTTTTGAATTTAATGTGGCATCGTTGTAAATGTGCCAACGGAAAGGCGGGTCCGGGATGTAGGCCGAACCAATAAGAAATTGTATGCACTCTACCATAGCACGTGTAGCGAAACTGTTTCTTCCAAGAATTAAAAACAATAAATTTTCTTAAAAATATCAATTGCTTTTTAAAGTCAATACAATGAAAAAATTAGAGTTAAAAAAACTACCCTAACTGACTAAAAATTAAATTGTAGATATGACCTGTTGCCAAAAGAAAATTTTTTTAACTGCAAAAATAATAAAATCACTTTTATTAATAAAGTTATACCGGGTTATTGTTTAATACTAGACTACTGTATTTTAAAGTATTATGTTTCATTTTTAATTTTGTTATATTCAAATAGTTATGACTTTTATAAATAGTTTTTAACTACGTCATTAATCTTGATCATTAGGTTTAAATCCTTTTAATTGAAATTGAAAAAACTGTGTTGCCATTTCTTCTATACTATTTTGACTTCTATACTTCTATGAGTATGGAAGCCAAAGTCTGCAAATTGCTTAATAGACACGTAACAGTTTTAAATATAATAATTTGGTATATAATAATTATAAAATGTAATTATAATTAGTATAAAACAAAGATCTTACAATAAAAATTTTGCTTAGTAATAATATTTCCTTTATTAGACGTTTCTATTGTGTCCTCCCAATGCTACAACCCCAAAACTGCCACTGCACCTGAATAATGCAAGGAAAGAATTTGATTCTTATTTCGTACAAAACATGTCAAAAGACTACCTTTAAAGCTAAAAGCAACTTTTATATTATGGTTTTTTACACTTTGTCGTGCAGTTTACACGTCCTTCGATGCAAACAACTAATTAATTTTTAACAAGTAGCAAAGAATTTGTAATTCATTTTGTCAAATTTGTCACATGCTTCATTTCTAGTACTGTTTTATTTCTTGTTTTGGCTTGTGCCATTTAGTTTAAACAAGTATTTTAATTTAATGTTACATGGTAAAGCATGAATCATATTATTGTGTTATTTTAGTGTTAGTTATTTATTTGCCTGGTTTCATTGTATTTTTCTCAATAAACAAAATTATGTTTGTGCTATGGAAATAGTCAAATACATATTTTTAAAACCGACTTTTTTCATATCCTCGACTTTTCCAGTTAGTAAGTCTCGTCTTTAATGTAAAGAAATCCTGTTAACATTTAAAAAATGAAATGATCGCTTCTTCCAGTCTCACTGCCTTATATCTCACGATTTTACATTACATTATACACAGACAGCCAATAGCAGCTCTTAATTTTATTTAATGGTCTCTCGCTATTCTCAGGCAACATCTTAGGCTGCTAATACCTCTTTTTGCCCTTGCGATGTACTATACCAATAATAAAAGATAAAAAAAGCTAATGTTTATTTTTTTACGATAATATTATGCGTATAATATTCTGCAAAAATATTATAATTTCATAAGATACCTAATACTTAAAAAATAATCGACTGGGAATTAGGTGTATTTATTACCTTAATTGGCGCCAATAATATTTTGTTTTATTATAAAATGTAAGAAAACTTACATTAAAATATGGTAAAAATAAGAATCTGCTAAATTAAAGTTGTCTTTGCGATCCTTTGACTGATCAAGCAAAACTATAAAAAATATCTCAGACTAGGGCTTGCTCTTATACAGCCAATTGTAGTTCTCAGGATACAAACAGGTTTAAGAAGTTATTGCAACTGCTACAATTTTGTATGTAATTATTGTTTAACACAGCAGTAAATTTAATATAATATTACTATTTGTTTTGTTTAGATTATATCAGAGTTATAATATAAGAAATTCTTCCTAAAGTGTATCAGATATTAATATGCAGTCATGTTACAAATCTGAGTGTATTTACTTAACTCACTTTAAGATGTGCTATAAAATAATAAAATCTATATAGTTATTGTAGCATCAAGAAATATACAGCAGAGAGATAGAGAATACAGATAACCAATTCGATATTTAAATGCAAAAAGTTTTCATCATATTCGAATCATTGCTGGTTTACTTTATTGTCTTTGATACATCACAAATACTTTGCAGGGTTGGCTTTAAAAATATTTATATAAAAAACATGGTCAATTTGTTTATAGAACCAAAAGAACAAATAAAGTGCACACACAACAAGATACTATCAAAATAAACGCAATAAACACAAATATTACGTTTAACTAGAAAACACCTTACTGTTACCGTCCCCGGCAAAAGAAAATTAAAACATAAACTTGAAGCCGAACCCGTTTCATATGCACATCTGGACTCCTAATCAATTAGTAACGAAATGTTGACTTAGTTGCCCAGTTAGACAATTACTAGTTATTTTACGCATTGTTACATCAAAAACGAAGCTGATCGACTGTATCAAGAACAAGTGCTCTTAATTTTACGACTGCTTACATAGTTTTTACGACTATTTAACTTTTACGTCTTAATAGGCGTGCCTTATATCTCTTGATGCTACAATAATGTAGTACTTCTTGCAATAACTAATTTATTACAAAATTGTATTACATATTCGAACCTAATTTTTTCCGTGGAGCCAATGAGGATTGACGAGCTGAATAAATTGTGCTTCAAATTCCTATCATGTACTTATTAGTAAAATTACAAAAAAAAAAAATGTTTGTATAAGCGCATTGTTTCGTGACGCGTCCCATATAAGAGTATAAAATTTAAAGTATCCATCGTTACGTAATTCAGCCGAAATGTTCATTTTTAGCCATTTGTCCCCGCCCTCGTGAAATTATTTTAATTCGTCGAGCGAGTTAAAAACGTTGAAATAAATCCAAAATAATGAATCGATATAAAATAGTTATCAATTATTTTTCGCTCTGTTAGATTTTGTGTGCATAGACAGAAGTCGGTGATGCAGAAAAACTCAATAGGGAAGGGTGGATGGTAATCGCTTTGTCCCATTTATATTCAAAACGATTGACCGGGACTGATACACCACCGGAATTAAACATCAGCAAAACGTGTAAATAATTTTATTAAAATTTTACAAAAAAATTAATTATCTTCGATTCTGCTTGGAGCATTGTAGGGTGATTGGGGACCAATTCCTCGAGATCGGTTACCAATACCCCAATATGGGGAGTAATATACTAAATATCCAACTAAAGCTGCCAAAACGATAACCAAAAGGATCAGAAATGCGATGAGGACTCGGTGCGACTTTTTCCCATATTTTTCAGGAAAACAACTCGGAATATTTTCGTCGGTTAAATCAAGAATTTGTTTCAAATTTAGAGAAGCAGGAGAGGAACACCTAAAAACCACATGTACTTCTCAAAATTACACCCAAGATTAAACTCACTTGATATTTTCGCTCTTGTACAAACCCTCAAATTCTTGCAACCACAACAAATTGCAATCACATTTCCAAGGATTGTCAGTTAAATCTATAAAATCTAAATTTTTAAACAGATATTTGTACGTAGAATTTAGAGTCTGGAGTCCATTCCCGGCCAAAGATAATCTCCTCAAAGTGAATTTCTCATTTTTTAGTAATGCTCCAAACACCAATTCGTTGAATTCTCTCAAATTGTGACAATGTTTTATCGATAATTCTTCAAGTGCTTGTAAATTATAAAAGGCATAGGGGTGTATACTTTCCAACTTTTTCATCCTTTCAAGTTTAAAAATTTTCAGCGAGTGGTAACTCAAATGTTTGGCCTGAAGTATCGAAATATCTGATCCTGAGAGGTCCAGGTATTCAACTGTGTATGGCACTCGAGGAACTTCGGTGAAATTATTATCAGCCAATGATAAATGTGTTAAATATGTGTTGTTCGAGAAATATAAATTGTGAAGATCTTGAAGACCTAGATTGTCCAGTCTTAGCGTCATAATGTTAGGATTTATGCCCAAATTTGTGTCTGACAAGGTGCGTTGTTGAGTTAGCCATTCTCCAAGCACATGATCATTGTAACTCAAATCTAGAACTTGTAATTCTACCAGTGGAAGGAAAGTATCAGTTTGGATTGTGTGGATGTTATTGAAACTCAAATCCAAATAGATAATTTTTGGATTTTTTTGAAAAATCTTGTCGCTGTCAAGGCTGTTAAGGTTGTTATGACTCAAAATAAGTTTTCTTAGATTAGGAATTTCGTCAAAAAACCCAAAACTAATGTAATTAATCTTATTGTAAGATAAAATTAATCTTTCTAGAGTCACACTTGAAAATTTTGTTAAGGTTACGTCTAATTTTGAAAGTGAATTGTGGGATAAATCCAACAAGTTTAAATCTTCTGGCAGTTGAACTGAATTTGGAAAATCTGCAAAATTTCCTCGAACACAGTCTGCTTCTGTTACTATTAGGTCTTCTGGATCAATAATTCGTTTACAAATACAACTATTATCCCCTTTTTTTGCTGAACATAGTTGATCTGAAGTTCTACTTTGAAAAAACAATAATGTAAACACAAAAACTAAACTAAATTTGTACATTGTTTCACTTTGAACAGTACTTCACGACATTGAAATATCAACTAACTTATCAGTCTATATTTTAGAATGAATCACTTCTCATACTTGTTGCCACTGATATCTAGAATAAATAAGTTCTAATTAATTCACGTTTATTGGTTTATTATTTACTTATCTACCTGACGAAAGTTTATTTTGATACTTTATCTTTAAAGATAAAAATGTAACAAAGATTATCTAATATAAATCAACATTATGCATTCTTTTTATTTATTTAAACGAGCAAAACGAGTTCACTTACTCAATGAAACTACAAGTATCTAGTCATAATACAAATATTTGGCACATTTTGAGAAGTAAATACTTTACGAAATAACTACTGAAATTTGAAATTTGAAGTATTGAAATTGAAATAACATTTAAGATAATTATTTATATTTATGCGTTAATCATTATTTTTTTAAAAAATAATTTTTGGAAGAAATGATTGTCATAATAATTTTTGTTTTTTATTAGGCAGGCAACACAAATTCAAATTGTCCTAGATAAAACTAATTTCAGTTACTGTTCCTCACAAAAATTTAAAATAAATCATATAATTAAATAAACACAATTATTCATATTCATGTATTATCATCAATCATTGCTTTTATAAAAAAATAATTTTCACAAAGACAGGTAAAACAAATTACACGATGTTTTCTCATCATCCTGTCTATAATTTCAGTTTATCATGAAAAAATGTAATAAAATAATAAATAATAAGTTGTTTGATTCTCATACAATGTAAAGCAAGTTTTTTAACACAACATTTTAGATCTCTATTTATTTTTCTAAATCAAAAAAAATCGTAAACATACCTAAGCATATAATAATCATAGACATAAGCAAATCAAGACATAAACATAAATCTTGGGCATTTTATAAGCAACTATCAGTTCTACAAGACAATATTTCCAAATCGCCGACTTGCTCAACTGATGGGTGTTTGGTCACAATCGAATAGTGTTATTGTATACTTTTAAGAGCTAGGGCCTATATAAGAAGTAATTCAAAAGTATGAATCAAAATTGTAACCTGAAATGCTGTACCAAAAATGATTAGAATTTGCAAAAAAAATTGTCTAATTTCAAGATATAACAAAGTTATAGACAAAAACATGTGACAAAAAAATAGAAACACAGGACAACTGGATATTTTTCATGCCAAAATAACAATTTAACATAACCTACCTTTACATTAAATGCACGATTTAGAAGCTAAAAAGCGCCAATTTTTTTTTATTAATTGTTTAATTTAAACATAAATATCTTTGCATTTAAGTCAGAAAGAGAATAGATATTGTACTCTTTATCATAAATTTAATGTCCAATGAATGATGTCAAAAATGCAGTAAAATTTTTTCCTAACAATTCTCGTAAATTTTAAAATATGACGTCACTTTGTTTTCGAGCTTGCTATAAGTTGAGACAATGATTCATCGGTGACGCGTAAGATCAAGAATGATAGTTTATGACCCGTCCTTGGCAAAAGCCAAAGGCCATACAGATAAAAACAAGCCGATTGGCGAAGAGCAGTTCGACTTAGAGAAAGATAGCGAGAGATACATTCTATTCTATTGAGTTATTTAAATACTGAGGGTAATTTTAAAATTATTTGTGTAAATTAATAAGTTATTACATTAATGATAAATAGTAAAAAGAAAAATGACGGTAGGCGGAGCAAGCTTGCGCGGTACCAAAGTCGAGAGTAGACGCTGGAATTAGTTTTAGCCCAAGACGCTTTTCCCCAGTTGCTCTGCTGTCATTCCTTTGCGATTTACCTAGCTGTAAAAATATTCATTTCAAAATCCAACTCTATATTACAAGAAACCCGAATTAAATCCACGTCACGTTCGTTTAAAAAGAATAACTAATAGCTCAAAAAAGTTTTGCAGTAATCACAGTCTATCGGCTTGAAAGTGGTCAATTCGGAAACAAAAAAATCGGCTACCGTCCCATGTTTGTAACTTTTCCCTCGCGCAATATTATTTTTCACATTCATTACGCAAATAAAATAATTATAGAAAAGTAAAGATTTGTTTTTTTAACAGAAAGTAAACAGAAAGCACTTGAAATATAAAATATCTATTTGTGATTGGCAAATTATATAAATTAACCACAAATAAAAACTTATTTAAAATTTTTGATTCATACTGGTTTCTGCCTGTTTAAAAAACAGACCTTTATCTAAGAGAATTTTTTTAACATTGTCTCGTTTAGAAAAATATAAAATCCTTCCAGGTATAAATAATCCAATTTGGTTTATGCACGTTTATAATCAGTTATAACAATATTACAGTTCAACGTGTGCAGTTATTAAGGGAAAGCGGTATTTATGATTCGGCTAGAAATTAATCGAAATATTTTTTCAAAATAATGGAAAGGATTGATATAGTTGTGTTTATAAAATGTTAAAAAAATAATTAAAAAAAAATTATATAAAATATCAAGCTGACAAATAATTTTTTTGTTGAAAACAGGGCTTCAGCTAGAGACACAAAGATCTCTTATTTATTTACCAAAAAATCTGTTTTTGGTATTGTAAATTAATCACTTTTTCTTAATTTTTACTTATTCACTTATAATTTTTGATAAAAAAGCTTTATATTTGGTTCTTATTTAAACGTAACTTAAAAGCTTTTTTTAATTAAAAATTACAAGATGACAACAAAAATCAAAGTAATATGCCCTAAGAAAACGTGTTTAATTTACCATACCAAAAACAAAATTTTTTTTGGTTAATAAATAACAGACCTAGGCGCCTCTAACTAACGCCCCATTTTTAACAAAAAAAGATTATTTGTCAGCTTAATACTTGAAACAGTTTTGTTAATTATTTTTTTGACATTCTATAAACTCTACTAGATCAATCTTTTCTATCAAATTAGAAAAATATCTGTATTAATTTTTAGGTACTTACCTACCGCAGACCCTTAAAATTTTTGTGATATTATTATTGAAGCTGTAAATAGCGTCTACTAACGAAATACTTCCATAAAATGAAGAAAAATAATACGAATTACTAAATGTAGTATAACTCGAGAAAAGACACTTTTCCACCAAAAAATGGTAAAAAGATTATAAATTATATCTGACCTTAATTGTAAGTCTAAATAATAATTGAATTAAAATGGTTAATTTGTCAGTCAAATAAATGCTATTTAAATTAACGAAATTGAAAATTTCGTCCAAATTACCTGTGGAAATTGAAATGCTATCAAAATTAAATATAGCAAAAAAATCAATTTTTCTAAATTTTTGTCAATTTTTTTTGTCTCACCTAATTATTATCGACTGTTAACACCTTAAAGACGAGATATATTTGTGCGCCCTCATCAGTCATTCCAGTTGCCTTTTATTTAAAGCCAGAAAATCATACTTTTACATGACATTTTTACCTGATTACACTAGTTTGCAACCTTTTTGTTCATGAAATGAGACCTATATATTTTTGTTATATAAGACCCCCCCAACTTAGAAAAAATGTTAAAAAAACCAACACGTCCAACTTTTAAGATATTTAATAAGAAAAATATTACAAAAAAAAAACATTGAATAAAAAATTAAAAATGAAGATTTTAAGTTTTTTTCTTATTATTTCTTGCCTCTGCAGTTCTCACAGCAGACCAACAATAATCGCCTAGCATGTTCTAATCGCAAAAACCTTGATATATTTTTTTTTCAAATACTAAAATCTTGGTGAAATCGCTCGCCATGCTCGTCACTCATACTTCTAAGATTTTCCGGACAAAAGCTATAAAAAAATGGTAATGCTACTCATAAAATAAATAACTATTTTTTCAAATAATTCTAGAAGGAGTATACTCCAGAAAAAATGACATTTTGTGAGCAACAGTGCTGTTGAAAGTTAACATCTTTTTTTAGCTTTTACTTTTAAACCGCGCTTCCTATAGTAAAAACTCAAAAACATGAAATTCTGCGACCAATACCTATCTTAGACTTAAAATTGGTCTAGTAGTATAGTCGTCATCGTCAGTCAAATAATAACATCTTATATGAAAAAGTGAAAAAAATACGTTTTTTCTGAGAATTGTGACGTGCAAGCGAAAAACATAAAATTGTGTATTAACTAACTATCCTTAGTAGCTATTGCAAAAAAAAAAAAAAATTAATTCGATGAACAAAAATAAAGTTTAATTTTGTAAACTAGTGTTATTATAAGGTAAAATCGAAATGTAACTGAATCAGAGCAGGCTGTGCCAGTGTAACTGTAATGATGTGTCTAATGTTAATACCTACTTCCACGACTTGCTCTGATCCAGTTACATTTCAATCTCACGTTAGTTAGTGCGTTATTGAAGGAGAAAACCCAAATTAATATCATTTCAGACATCATAATTTAATAAAAACTGTTTAGAAAAGGGTTCATTATGCATATTTTTTTCTGAAAAATCGTTGTCAACAAAAGAGTGCTTTTAACACTCTCCACCTGCGTATAGTTGTTAAATAAATAAATAATTAAAAGTTCCAAGAATGATTACAAGTTGCAGCAAAGATGAAACAAAGTGAAACTATCAAATTAATTAAAATTTTAAGATAAAATACCACCGTTTTGTCCCAAACTAGCTGAAATGCCAAAATACTGTCTAAAATTACACTAATCTACAAAATTAAACTTTAGTTTTGTCCTTCGAATAAAATATAATTTTTTTGCACAAGCTACTAAGGGTAGTTGATACATATTTTTTTTGTTTTCCGCTAGCACGTCACACTTCTCAGAAAAAATGTTTTGTTTTTCACTTTTTCATATAAAATGTCATTATTTGACTGACGATGACGACTATATTTTTAGACCAATTATAAGTGTGAGATAGGTATTGGGCGCAGAATTTCATGATCTTTAAACTGCTGCAAGCGTTTTTGCCCTAAGACATGCGGTTTAAAAGTTGTAGCTAAAAAAAGATGTTAACTTTCAACAGTTTTGGTGTTCGCAACATGTCATTTTTTCTGGGGTATATTTGTTCTAGAATTATTTAAAAAATTAAATTGTTCAAGTTATTCAATAGCCTAGCATGTTCTGAACCCAAAAACCTTGATACTTTTTAATTTTTTGCAAATAGTTTTAGATCTTGATGAAGTCGCTCGCCATGTTTGTCACTCATACTTCCAAAGATTTCCGGAAAAAAATTATGAAGAAATGGTAACGTCACTCATAAAATAAATAACTTTATTTTTTAAATAATTTTAGAAGACGTATACCCCAGAAAAATGACATTTTGCGAACCACGAAACTATTGAAAGTTAACATCTTTTTTTAGCTATAACTTTCAAACCGCGTTTCTTAGGGCAAAAACGCTTACAGCAGTTTAAAGACCATGAAATTCTGCGCTAAATACCTATTTCACACTTATAATTGGTCTTGAAGTATAGTCGTCATCGTCAGCCAAATAATGACATTTTATATAAAAAAGTAAAAAAAAAAACGTTTTTTATGAGAAGTGTAACGTGCTAGCAAAAAACAAAAAAATATGTATTAAGTACCCTCAGCAGCTTATGCAAAAAAAATATATTTTATTCGAGAGACAAAATTAAAGTTTAATTTTGTAGACTAGTGTTATTTGAAAGATAGGCAACGAAATAACTTTTTGTTTGTTCAGTGACCGATAGATAGCACTTTGTATAATTTTTAAAACACTTTTTTTAATTAGCTAAAGTACGATCAACAGAAAAGTTTTGTAATCAACTTGTTTGTTAATTTGCGATTAATAATCCTTACTTATTAAGCGCACTCGCATCGCTCATGCAATAAAACATCTCGATTATTAATCACCCTTATTAACCAACTTGTTGGTTAAATAATTATTTAAGGTAGCGTACGTGTTCATTAAAAAAAAATTCACTCTATCTCTGAAATTATTTTCTAAATTATTAAATGGCATATGCAACCAGCATTACATCAGTAAAATTTAAGTTGCATACAAACTTTTCTTTTATTTGTACTTTTTACAATATTCTTTTTTATAGTAATTAAACCTTAAATCTTTTAAAGTTTTGAAAACAATCCTTAAAAAAGGAAATAAAAAAGGTCAGACAAAAACCAAAATTACAAATTAAACTTTTATTAGCAAGATTTATGTTGCATTTCGAAAATTAGCGATCTTTTAATAATTTTTATAAATGCGGACCGAACTGAATGCGTTGATCAATAAATATTCTAAACAAAAAAAACGTAGATTAGATATATAAATTAAAAGCGCACGCTGATTAAGACACTAAAACGTTTCCTCTGCTTTCTGAAGCCGCCACTTGTTCATCTTGTTTCGCAGTCGGATTATCCAGCCCCCTAAAGCTAATATTATATTTTTCCCTGTATTCGTTTATTTCAATCCCTTTCTTTGTAATTTGTTCTTTTAATTTTTCAATAAGTTCTTTGAGTTTCTCCAAATTCGAGACTAAAGCAGGCAAAACGTCTTTGACTTTCCTTTCAGTTAAAACACCGCCAACTAATCTGAAGCAGCGGCGGTCTTCATTCACATTTTGCAATGTTGCGATTACCATCCTGAAAAAGTGAGGTTATGTAAGCCATTTTTCGACTGAGATTAACACAGGTTTAAATATAAATGTAATTGCAAAATTTTACACAAATTTAGGCAATTTGAGACGGCTTGAAGCCCCCATAATGCAGTTTTGGGGCCAAAATCGAGTTTGAAACTTACTTGTGTTCATTGGAGTCGGCTTCAAATTCTGTTAATTTTGATGAAAGATTTCGCTGTTCGGCTCTTAAAGCTTGAAAGCCGTTAAGAATCTCTTCAGGAGTTAGCCCTTTGGGTTTCTTCTGGTCTGCCTTTTTGGAATCACTTGCCATTTTTGGAAATTTAGAAACTTTAGTTATGATTGGAAATGTCACTTTCTTGCATGGTCACGTGATTAGTGACTTTTGTGAGACAGGTCGCAAACGTAACAGAATGAAAAAACTAGGGGAAATTTTGAAGAAATTGATTAAATTGCAAGATATTGGGGTTTTTAAAAATTAAATTTCCGTTTGATATTTGAGATTTAATCGATTTGGGACTGTTTAAAAAAAAATTGTGTTATTTTGAGGAAATAAATGGAAACAAAATGCTCTATTTAGTGTTTTTAGTTTATACGGTAGCCATGTTGCAACCATAATTTATGGGGCAATTAAATTGCTCCTAAACGTAGGCGTTTACATTTTATATAAATCGGATTTTGTTTTTAATAAATTTTGAATAAATTTGAATAAAAAAATATGTGTGGAGTGTCGTAAAAAATACGTTAAGTGCGTGTGTAAAAAATGGTGTGTGTTGCAAGTACCGTTTGATAAAAATGCTCCAGATTTATTAGAAAAAAAACCGCAAGCAAGCCGCCGCTCTAATTTAAATGCAATTTGTAAGCCATAAATGAAAATATTACGAAATATACTCGACAAGAATGCATTCCTTTTAAACAAAACAAACCCCGGAAGTGCCCTAAGGCTCCAAATAACGGAAATTATTTACATTTTTTTCCAACACAAATACATGTTTACAAAATGTCATCAACGTATCTGAAGAGTCATTGAACTTATTAGTGATATAATTAGGTTTTTTGAGAGAATTATTAGAAAAGGTGTTGATAAAGAATCACTCATGACAGTTTTTTATAAAATTATACAAGTTCTTCGGCTAATTCATGGGAAACGAAACCGGACGAGATATGGAGACTGAATCCATAAAATCGGAAAATAGTTCGAGATCAAGACGATCAAGGGGGCACCGAGACAGAAATAATTACAGGCAGCATTCACACAGAAGCACCAGGTTTGTATCTCCAGATACAGCTAACACCCGAAATTTGATTTTGTTTCTCTTTTGTTAAACCATCAAACCAGTTATTTTTCGTCAAATTTTACATTCTTTCTATTATATCGGGTGACTATGATGAAGATATCTATTCAGAGCAGCCACTGACATCGCTCATCACTGTAACTATCACCACTTAAATAAACTGTTACGAAAACATAACCTAACAATGTAAAAACAACAACAATTTGGTAACTGCAGATTTTAATCATTATCGTAACTTTATGTTGGATCTTCTTGGTGTGTAGAATGAAACGTAGCAAACACCCAATTGCACCAAACAATTTCACTTTGCACGACGCACGTTTCGACAACAAAGTTGTCATCCTCAGGTGGGGACTTAAACTGCAAATTCGGCAGTTTACTGCCTCACCTGAAGATGACAACTTTGTTGTCGAAACGTGCGTCGTGCAAAGTGGAATTGTTTGATGCTATTGAGTGTTTGCTACGTTTCTTTTAACAATAACGTGTTTAAGGCATTTAAACCACGAGTAACCAATGGTCTTGAGGGAAATGACTACATGTTCATTACTATTCGGTTTACAGCGAGTTAATTCGTAAAAGAATAATGATAGGTGGAGCAATCTTACGTGATACCAGTGAGGAGTACGCGTTTTAATTCGTTTTAGCCAAATACTTATTCTCTTGGTTTCTCCCACTGTCATTCTTTTAGGTTTTACTTTGCTGTAGAACATGAAACAGTGTTTAAATGATTTTTTTCTCGTAGTTATGTAACCCTGAAACTTATTTGTAGTCACATTCATTTAATGTGGCGACATTACCCATAAAACAATAATATTCTTAAGTGTCATTTATACAGGGTGACTTTGAAGTATGTTGGGAAATGAGAAATTTATCCAGCTGTAGTACATAATAAAAAAAGTCGAAATAACCTAACTTGCCTTATACAAATGTTAATAGTTTTTGAAATAAACCCTGTAGAACTTTTTTTTTCAAATAACATTATTTTTAAGATATACGAATTATGACAACACTGTTTTCGAACATATAGATTTACGATATAAAAGTTTTTGCTCAAAAACAGTGTTGTCATACACCGTGTATCTCATAAATAATGTTTTTTGAAAAAAAAAGTCTACAGCGTATATATCAAAAACTATAAACAGTTGTGTAAAGCAAATTGGTTTTTTTAGCATCATTTCAATAAAAGCTATCACCTGGTAACGTTTGTAAAAAACTTTTGAAAAACATTTGTATATCTGATTTTAACATTAAAACTAGAACTATCACCAGAAAAAATTGTTGCATATATTGCAATCACACACTGTATATAAAAAAAATTGCTGTAATACATTGTATCTTGTTAAAAAAAATTCTTAAAAAGTTCTACAAGGTGTATCCTAAAAACTATAATCATAGGGTAAGTTGGGTTATTTCGATTTCTTTTATTATGTACTATAGCTGGTTAAATATAGATAACTTAAGATGAATGAGCGTGTGATTACAAAGGTCTTTTGCAGTCTACCTAATAGTAAACGTTACCAGTCACTAGTTTTGGCAGAAATTGATAGACAACTTTACGACAGCTTCGTCACTCTAAATCTGTGTAATAATAGTAATAATAATAATAATAAACCGTGTGCGTACGAATTTTAGAAACGTCAATGTCATGACGTATAAACCGCTAATTACTGTTAAATACATGAAACAGTACAGTCAAGTACAGGTCCTTTCAGTGACTCTGAGATACCGACCAATAAACCGTTTAATTCTAAATTTACCTAAAAAACGTCTTAGCATAGAGATTATTTTTGCTTGATTCGCCATTCTTGTCACATTTGCAGTATAACCCTGAACAAATATTCAGTCCCTCATTTCAAGATGGTAAATTTCTCAATTTACTAAGAGAAATGCAACTACAGAATGCTGCTCTCTGCATTTGGTGAATATTATAATTTTATTGGTTGGAACCTCAAAGTCAGTGAAATGCTCTTATAGTGTTATAATTACAAAACTCAATTGAGAAATGAAAGTGGATAATTCACTAAGAGTGTAAAAGCTGTAAAAGAATTGAAAAAGAAATGTTCTTGACTCTTATATTACTTGAATAATTTTTTAGTTATAATTGGCAAAGTTACAAGTTTTGATTGTTTTGTTTATTAAGTCTTTGATTAAGTCTCAGTCATCATAAAATCGCCACTTTTTTTGACTAGTAGAAATAATGATGTAATTTCTGTATTTCTGATTTTCACACAAAATGGCTACATTGTATGTCTCAATAATTCACATTATTTTGTACTATAAGGTATTTTTGGGTATTTATTTTCAAATAGAAAATCTATCTATTATCTCTATTTCCAAATTTTAGAAACATCCTGTGTTTTTCACTCATTACCTACAGTACAGTACCAAAAAAAGGAATATTTACTCCAGGTAAAAGCATTTAGGAAATACGGGATACAGTGCTTGTTTTATGTGTAAATAATAAATGAATATAAAATTTTAGATTTTTGTACCTATTTAATACAGGAACTAAATAATTTATTGTATTCTAGCTGATTGCTTGTATAGTACTGTAGTTAGAGCTGATCAAGGAGGTTAGATAGGAAGGAGAGAGTATGGCCTATACTTCCCGTGTAAACAGTTTGGTACCAGTTTAGTACCAGTTTATGACAGGTTTCAATTAAAGCGCAGAATCGACAGATTCTGTTTGGCTGTGTCTGGTCTCGCACAGTGGCGTAGCTGACGCAGGATGCTAGTTTTTGTTTGGTTGTTTACAAACAAACGTTGTTTAATTTTTTTTACTGATTTTTTTTTGGTCTGTGTGAATTGATTGTTAATATTTTTTGTTATTGTTGTTGTCGTTTTGTTGTGTTTTTAAACCTTTGTTTAAACTTTTTACACTACATTGTGTGACGCTACTGTCTTCAACCTCGTGATGCGCCTGCTTTCAGTACCAGTTTATAGCTTTGCGCAGTGAAGGCGGCAAGTCCATTTTTTTCAAGTTGTACTCTCTCCGTCCTATCTAACCTCCTTGGAGCTGATACTCTTTTTATAGGTATTGGACATATATACCTAAATTTGAACTTCACTATTGTCTTATATGTTTTACTAACAGTTGCATGTGGCTAAAGTTACACCTGGCTCTAACCCAGGTAATGTCTAACCCAGGTAATGGTAATGTCATAGCTTGTTCTGTACAGATATTTTGATAGTTACTTGATATACAAAACTATCATAAATGACTTCAATACACGTGAATAAATAAAGGAAACAGCATAATAAACCGTTTGTGGATCACTTTTTTTTTAAAGTTATGCTACTAATGAAAGCAAAAGTAATTGTTCACAATCATTTGCGTTTAAATATATAATGATAGTGTTGATTTGCTATGTTAAGTGTAAAATTTTTGATTTGAAAAAATAAGTTTTCGTACTTGTTTTTACACTTTAATTTATTTAATGTTGCAACCGGTTTCGCCTTACGGCATCATCAGGCGCTTTGTTAAATTGAAATTATACATAAAAAAATAAAAATAAAAAAAATATTAACTGGGTATGCTTGATTTTCTAAGCAAATTGGTCACGTGTGTTGAGGTTATTTTTGAAGGCATCGTATTATATTTTTAATAAAAACTGAGTGTTCCTTGATATGAAATTTGTCCACAGAGTTAGAAAAAACTATAGATTTTTTTTTCAGGAGCACTAAATCACGCAAAAACGACGAAATGGCGCCTTTCCAGACCGCTGTGACTCTAACTCCGGACAACCGGGACGGCCAGGAAGTCATCGAGGTACAAATCTTGCCCCAGGACGACAATTGGGGTGAAAACACCACTGCCATAACCGGAAACACCTCAGAACAGTCCCAATCAACTGAAGACGTCAGTAACTGGCCTGGTGAACCAGATACAGGTCTTTCTTTCGTCTGCCAAAGATACATGGGAACAGTCTTAACTTACATTCTTTCAATCGTTGCCTTTTTGAGCCCTTTAGCCATGGTAGTGTTGCCAAAGCTGGGATTTTTTCCTGCACTTTCTTCCCGATTAGGGCTTGCTGATAGTGCGAAATTATTAGCATGTGGGGCTGAGTGTAAAGGCCAATTAGTGTCGTTAGCGTTTAAAATGGCGATTTTAGCTGTAGGTGCATGGGCTGTGTTTTTACGGAAGCCTAATGCGACTTTACCTAGGTTTTTTCTATTTCGAGCAGCTGTTTTAGCGTTTGTTCTAGTGTGTATTTTCGCGTATTGGTTGTTTTATATTGTTCAGGTGACTGAAACTGCTCGAGCGGCTACCACACCTGAAGAAACTGTGGATTATGGAGCCTTAGTGGCTTATGCTTTAAGTCTGACTGATACTTTACTTTTTATACATTACTTAGCTGTAGTTTTAATGGAAATTAGACATTTACAACCAATGTATTACATTAAAGTAGTTAGGAGTCCAGATGGCGCTAGTAAAGCCTACGCTATTGGTCAATTAAGTATTCAACGAGCAGCTGTTTGGGTTCTTGAGAAATACTATACTGAATTTCCTATCTACAATCCGTATTTAGAACGCATTCCAGTATCAAAATCACGCAAAAACTCATCAAGTTTTAAATTTTACGAAGTAGATGGCGTTAATAACACTTCTTTGCAACAGAGTCAATCACGTGCAATGTTGGCAGCACATGCTCGAAGACGTGATTCAAGTCACAACGAACGTTTCTATGAAGAACACGAATACGAAAGACGTGTTAAGAAACGTAGAGCGCGACTTATAACAGCTGCTGAAGAAGCTTTTACTCATATCAAACGTTTACATAACGACCAAGTGCCTGCAATTCCTATGGACCCTCATGAAGCAGCTCAAGCAATTTTTCCTTCAATGGCAAGAGCTTTGCAGAAGTATCTCAGAGTGACGAGACAACAGCCCAGACATTCAGTCGAGTCAATTTTGACACATTTAGCTCATTGCCTCAGTAATGATTTGACTCCAAAAGCGTTTTTGGAGCAGTATTTGGTTTCAGAGCCGGTTTTACAAAACGAAAAAGAAGTGAAAGAAGTACAAACGTGGGCTTTGATTTGTGAAGAATTATTGACTAGACCAATTGGGGATGGGACGAGTTTTCAGTTGAGACAAAATGATGTTTCACTGCTGTGTACTATTAAAAAATTGCCGCATTTTAATATTACAGAGGAAGTTGTTGATCCGAAAAGTAATAAATTTGTGTTGAGATTGAATTCGGAGACTTCTGTATGACCTATAGTTTATGATCGACTGATCTAATACATATCAGTCTTTTTTATTGTAACGAGTGATTAGAAATTATTGTATACAGAGCACGCCATGATTTGCAGTGTAACTTTAACCACTTTTCAACACTCAAGTAAAGCGACCTCTGAAGTAAATTTTAGATATAAGTTAAAGGGAATAAATTTTGTTATTTTTTTGTTAATGATAACACTATAACATCCAGCCAGTTTTAGTCAGTTTAATTGTACAGTTGACAACACATTTTTAGGAAATATTTTTTGTAGTTTACGACGCTTTCAAATTTCGTGCTATAGTTATATTTTTCCATAAGAAATACAAATAGTGACTTAAATTGTAAATCTTGCTAACAAAGACCTACTTGAGCTATTAGCATTATTTCAATTTCTGACGTCTCTAATTTTGTTGTGGTAAAACCGAAAACGAAACATTTGTTGGCATCAGCTCCTCTTTGAATTTACCAATGAACAGGTCTTTGTTAGTTAATAAGATCTACAGTTTATGTCACTATTTCTATTTCTCATGGAAAAAGTATACAACATTCAAGCAGTTCCAATCAGTTTAGCAGTAGACAAGTCATTTTTAGAAGAAATTGTGTAGTTTACGACACATAATAACTTTATTGATAGAACTTTTAAATTAAATTAACAAATGATTAATTATTATGATCATACATCTTTGTAATTGTATCCAAACTTTATTTCCAACAACAATTTTTACATTGCAACAATATTTTGTACAAAATCAAACTAATTTTAATTGACAGAAATGAATATTATACATAGTTACTTTTGATCGTTGATTATTGAACCTAAAAAATTGATAAATTATCAAGAATGGTTAGAATATCAGTTTAATATTTTTTTTGTCTACCATAGGTAATTCATGCTGACTCAGTAATTATCTTCACGAATAATTGAAATCATATTTGAATAATTAAAAAAAAATGTGAAGAATTAAATCAATTAATTATTAAAACCATAGTGACTATTGTCTTGAGCTTAATGGAGAACATTTCAACGCATGAAGTAGATTTTTTTACAAAAAATTATACAGTAAAATTCTGTTATAACTTTTTTTAACTTACCTAAAGAGTACGTTCTATAAAATCAAAATAGGGGATTTCAAACGCAAGAGACAAGAACGTACGTTATAGCCGTGTTTTACTGTATTTAGGTTGTACTTGTATTACTGATAGTTTGCATATGGCTAATGTAACAGCATGTAAATGTTTTGGGTGCTCTAAAAGAACCAATTTCTAGTCACTCGATATTGTGGTTCGGTGGTTACTCTACTCTTGAATAACATGTAACAATAATAGGGATTTTGTATTGTTTGTGTATTTTTGTAAAAACGATTAGCAATATTTTTTTGAATAGGTTTTTGTACAACCTGATGTAAATAATTTATTCAGTGGTTAGGTAAAACCAAATAACGAATGAAATTTTTATCAGATGGTTTTAATTGTGATATTTTTATTTGCAATAATTTTAATTTTCGCTCAAAATACTCGTAATATTTATTTTTTACTCATTTTTTTATCAATGCACAAAGTGTAAATTATAGCACAGAGTAATTTTTAAGACATTTAGGTACTTAATAATGTCAACTTTTCTCTGATGTATATACATTTAAGAGGTTTTAGTCCAAATTTTTGTAAATTAGACAACTAAAAATGATCCATTTGCAACATTTTGGACTGGTTGTGCCTAAAAATTGTAAGATATGTTAGTGCAATTTATTCCGTAGCTCTAGCTTTATCTCAAAGGATCAGTATTCTAAAAAATGACATTAAATGTAGCTTTTATATCTCTTCGTGTATGTACACCACCGTGTAAAAGTGTTTTGAATAAATGTACTAATTTTTAAAGTGCTGTTTAATTACTAGTAGTTACAGCCCACCCACCTCAAGATTTTTTTGGTCACATGTTGATTATAATTTATAAACGAATTTTCGTTTCGGATAAAATACGAATGTACGAAGCATTCAAATAATCTACTTATTTTGTGTTATCAATTTATACATCTGTTTCATTCTAAATAAAATAGAAACAAACTAAGAAAAATTTGACGTAGCAATACTGCGGTATTATAATACCAGAGATAATATTTCTAGCGCGTACGTCACACGTGTACGAAATTTTGAGGTTAAGTTGAACACACATGGGAAAACAGTGAAAACACAAAATAATTGCTTTAAATTTATAAATCTAATATACAAAAATGAAGTTTGCTTACAAGGTAAGACTGTTAAATCTCAGTTTTTTTTGTTATGAGAATGTTTTTAGTTTAATAACCTACTTGGGACAGTTTATAAAAAAGGGGACCTTTTGTTTACTCAAGACGGAAACTCTGTAATAAGCCCAGTAGGCAACAGGATAAGCATTTTCGACCTAAAAAAGTAAATCCAGGTTAATTTATGTGAAATCATTTTAATATTGGCCGATTTTTAGTGACAAAATGATCACACTTCCAGTTGAAAGTAGATTTAATTACACAGCTCTTGATTTGAGTCCTAACGGGTGCTCATTAATTGCAATAAATGAAGAGGGTGACGCCCACTGGATCAGTTTAATTTCACAAACAATTGTACATAAATACAGATTTAAAAGGAAAGTTCGGGCAGTTAAATTTAGTCCAGATGGTAAACATTTTGCTGTCTGCAAAGAAAACAACGGTATTTTATTAGTAGTTATGTTTTTATTTATTTTAAAATGAATCAATTGCAGTTTTTGTATTTAAAGCTCCAGGTCCTCTCTCAGGTGAATATAATGCTTTTATAATGGAGCGTGTTTTTCATGGAGCTTATGATGAGACCACTTGTCTTGATTGGTCAACAGACTCAAGGATTTTAGCAGTTGGGTCTAAAGACATGGCTGTTAAATTATATCCATTAGAAAAGTACTTTTTTCAATTTAAAAATGTATTTATTTCAACAAAATTTTTTTAGGTGGAATAACTTCAGAATATATTCTCTAGGAAACCATACAGATAGTATTGTTAGTTGTTTTTTTGAAGACAATTCCTACGACATTACTACAATTAGTAGAAATGGACAAGCTTGTGTTTGGGAGTGTAGTATAGACCCTGATAAGCTTGTTCCTCTTGATAAAGCACCTCCAAAGAAGAAAAAGGTAAGTCCAAACAATAGACGTTTATACAGACGGAGTGACAAGAGAGGTAGTGGTACCAAAATTTATAAAAGATTGGCAACTGAAACGGATACGGAGGATTTATTTATGAGGGCGACACTTACCTATCAATTAGCTAATTTAAAACAATGGTTTTTTGGAAATGGAAATTCATTAGGCTGTTACGTTAATTTATTATTTTTTTCTGTCTTAGATAAAAACAAAATAAAAAAATATTTTAAACAGTAAATTGCGCGTGCGTTTTATCAGATGTTCGAACGGTTAATGGTAAAAACCAAGTAAAACAAGCTTTAATTTGCTGTGATGATAACACTGTGATAAAGTTTTAAATGTTTTTTATAATAAAGGTTATTTAAAATACATTGAAAAAGTGTTACGTTTTTTGATACTTGCGATAAAAGTCATTAGATAATTAAATACAAAGACAAATATGTATAATTAATTTTTTATTACGGTGAAATCATGTTTTTACACTAACATCTAAAATTCCATTAATAAATCATAGAGAAGATTATAAAATAGCATAACAACAGAGGTACTGAGCAAGGCAAAACAATGTAGAGTTATTTAAAATTGTCCTTAACAAGAAGATCTTTATTACATTGAGAAAAAACAATATCTAAAACTCAAAATGTAACATTTATTAACTGTATTTCAAATATTTTTATAAAAACGTATCTTGGTGCATTAAATGAAACGTAAAAACACCCACTAATACCACTTTACTTGATACGACGCGCGTTTCGACAACAAAGTTGTCATTCTTAGGTAAGAATTAAACTAAATAGATTAAACTGTAGATAAATGCAAAAAATAATACATTTTATTCGTTTTGTAAGACCTATTTGAAGCAGCATTGCCAGGTTATTCGACAATAGGTTGTACATCCACCCTTCAGCTTCTTTGTCCCACCCACTTTCTTGGGAATCATGGCGAATTATTTAATGTAGAAAAATTTAAAAAAATAAAGAAGAACAATTTGTTTTTGTTTGTCGATTTAGTGATAATAATTACTTACACAGTAAAAAAATTGAGTAATATCGATCAACTCTCATTTTCAGTAAAAATTTTAACTCAAGGCATTGAGTAAATCTAAATACACATTTTTTTTCCAAAAATTGGATGGGACAGAGAAGCTAAAGGGTAGGTTGCTACCTAATTGTGGAGTAACAGCAATGCTGCACCAAACTAGGTCTTAAAAAACGAATAAACTTTATTATTTTTTGCGGATATCTACAATTTTTTTGAAATATTTTTATACAAAATAATATTTCAGCATTGTGTCATTTAGGACGACATTAGAAATAAGGTAAATTTTATAACCTGAGATCGAAATAGAGCAAGCCGTGGAAGTCGGTATTAACATTAGACACATCATTACAGTTGTGCTGGCACAGCCTGCTCTGATTCTGTTACATTTTGATCTTACCTTATTACTTTGTGTGAACTTGTACCAAGTTATACGCACCCTCAAAATACCTCTTAACACGTGGGAAAAAAATTATGAAGTGTACACTGTTGAACAATTCTAATGTCGCAGTCGAGTGCTCCACGCACTCATTGAATTCAACACGATTCAACGTTTTGGCAACAGCGCAAGAACATTATCTTAGGAGGGTGTTGTTAGTTTTTCCTATTTATCAAAAAATTTAGTTAGTCATGGCATAAATTAAAACACATTTATTTTTATTACTAAAAATAAATATACCTGCATATATTTAGTGTTGATCATTTGTAAATTATAAAATTGTTATTAAATTTTAATTAAATTTAAAGTTGTCGAAAAAAAATAATAAAGTTTTATAAAGCAATCAATTCCTTCTTAATTTAAAAATGTTGCTTTTTTTCTTATAAGAAAATTAAATTTTTAACTGAAGAAAATTTATTTTTAGACTTTAGACATCTGTTTGTGCATTGTGCTAATCCACTCTGTTTATTACTGTCATTTTGGGGCTTTCATTATACTAGATATGTCTAATAAGTATTAGATATTTTATTTTCTTTATAACTTACTTTATATTAACCATTAAAAATAATTGGACAAAATCACTTTTTATTTCAATAAACATTTACAATTTTGTGTTGCGGATAAAACTTCTGCAATTACATGATTTCATAATTTTTAGAAAGATAACGATGAGTCAGAAGAAGACGACATTGACGTAACTAAAGCGGTGGAGCTTTCTGAAACTGATCTAGCAAAAGCCCTTGAGGATAAAGCCGAAATCGATGATAAAAATGATAAATTATTTTACAAACGATTAGCGCGCCATTATTTAGCTGATGAGGCAAGAAAAGATGACCGGAATGCTCTGCTTACAGCTGCAGCTTACCACAAAAAAACAAAAATATTAGTCACAGGTTTTGTCTATACGTAATTTCTTCTACCTCTTTTTACTTTATTGTAACAGGTTTTTCAAATGGAGCTTTTTTTATACATGAATTACCCGATATGAATTTAATTCATTCACTGTCAATATCTGAACAAAAAATTTCTGCTATTTCCCTAAACTCAACTGGAGATTGGATAGCTTTGGGTTGTGGCGGTTTGGGGCAATTACTCGTCTGGGAATGGCAAAGTAATCTTTAAATTTTGTTTTATGTTGTTTCTTAATTAAAATTTCAGGCGAGATTTATCGACTTAAACAGCAAAGTCACTCAAATAATATGAGTTGCGTTTGTTATTCCGTTGATGGTCAGTTGTTAGCAACTGGTGGTGAAGATGGTAAAGTCAAACTTTGGAATGTATACACTGGCTTTTGTTTTGTCACATTTAGTGAACATTCCAGTGCTGTCACTAGTGTTAGTTTCAGTGGAAGTAAAAAATTTGTGGTTTCAGCGTCGCTAGATGGCACAGTGCGGGCCTATGACCTTATCCGGTATTTTAATATTTACTAACGAGTGATTAGAAATTTTTCCATTTAGACAAGTCATTACATGAGGTGAAATGCATAAAAATTCAGCAACTTCTTTTGTTTGATTAAAACAGGACAAACCTATGCATTTAGTGCATTTACTGAAAGGAGATAACTAGCTAGTAAAAGCATTTGCTAATCTTTATTTATATCACTCATGTAGACACAGACAAACTTTTAGTAAAGCATAATCCAATAAGAATAATAAATGAATAACCTTTGGTAAAAAAAAGGTGTTGTCAACTGATATGATGAGAGCGCTGCAGCAAGAGGAGTAATAATTTCAGATTTGACATAATCATAACATTTATAAATGGAACAATGTGTCTTAACTTGCTACGATTTAGATTTTTATGATTTTTAAAAGTGGTGTCTTGTTTAAAAATTATATTTCGTTGTGCCTTGTTTGTGAAACGTTTGTTTTTTTTTTAGCAACTGTAACACAGGATTTCTTATGTGTGTAGTTGTCCTATAGAAAAGAGGGCAGTCTTATTAAGCCCTCCTAATAAACAGATCATAAAAATAATTGCAGTTACCGCAAACATCAAATAAACCATAAACCAACTCATAAAACTTGATTTAACAACGATTTTTTCTCGGAATCATTAAAAGATGTAAGCAACTCTTGCCAAGGTTGGACATTCATAAATTTTATTATTTGTACATTTCTTTAATCTTACCTTTGATTTTTCCTACAATTAATAAATCAGGGATCACATTGTCTTTCTGTCTACAACTATTCCTCCCACTTGTGCTTTACTTAAAACTTCATCTACATCTTCCAGGTACGCAAAAATAATCCAGGACATAACGGACAACCTTGTCTTAAACCTTTATTTTTGCAAAAACTTTACTTATTTCTTTACCTATTTTTACTTGATTAATGCTAATTGATAATTCTATTTTTCTTACTATTTGCACACTCCTTTCTCTCTCAAATATTGCCATAATTTTTCTCTGACTACATTGTCATATGCTTTTTTGAAGTCTAAGAACTATGTGTACCTACGCCCTCCTTCTTCATCTATTTTTCTCTTAATAAGATGTCTCAGAATTTATACATAGTCAATGGGTCTCCTTTCTTTCCTTAATTCTGCCTGTCTATTTGGAAGCATACCTTTTTGCTTCATTTCCAGCCTCTCGTTTAGCACCATTGCATGGATCTTGTAAGTAGTACTTAGCAAGTCTTCTTCTTTCTATACTACAGTCAACACTTCATCAGCTTTTCTCTTAGATTCTCTGCAGTATATAACCACCCTCCATTTAGAATTTCGTCTTTGTCTGGGACTTTTCTTGTTTTTCTATTTTTTCTCTTGATCTACTTTTTACTTTTTCTTGCTTTCTGATTTTTTAGTTGTGCTTAGTTCTTTTATCGTTACCTTTAAAGGCAAGTGATCTGCTTCTACTCTATTTCCTACCATCTTCGTTTGTAATACCATAATCTATTGTAGTCGTCTCGTTCTGTCCAATGTATGTGTATTTTTCTTTCTAATTGCTTTCTTTGTTCTTATTCTAAATTTCCGAACCCTTTCAACCATTTCGATAAGTTTAAGCCCTCTTTGTTTTCTAATTTGTCCTTAAGTGATCTTCTTTTAATTTTCGCTTTATCTTCTATTTTTGCTCTTTCTAACTTCACTCTCAGGTTAAAATCTTCCCCTATGATTAATTTTTTCTTTTCTGTAGTTTTTATTTGTTCTTTTACCCATTCTGCTTCCCTAATTTTAATTTTTCTTAACAAAATACCTTCTTGTATCTCATTTCTTTTTTCAGTGTTTTTTTTTACTCCTCTTAGAATGCTACCTTTATCTTTTTTTCCTAACTGTCTTCTGGATATCCCAATTAAACTCTCCCGATACTATTTTTTCTAATTGATTTCTTTCTTTTTCATTTTTATTTGTAACAATTTAACAGTAGTTTTTTAGCATGCTTCAGTAACTTTTTTGTTAATTTTTTTTAGTACAAATACATATTAAGAATTTAATCTTCTGCCTGTCAAATTTTTTTGTATAATTAATTTTTCAAATTTTAATTCAAAGCGCAGCGCAAGGTTAAGCAGCTACTGCCTTCTTTTTCTTGGAAATGTCTTTTTTATGTAAGAAATTCAGTAGTTTTAGTCGGCGAGTGAATACTCTTTTCTATTATTTTACTTCGTGGAATTAAGATAGAATATAATGATGGCTTGGTCTGAACGGAAAATCTAGTCACTCAATATACCACAAATAAAATTATGAAAATTTTTAGTTACCGAAATTTCCGCACTTTTGCCTCACCAAGACCCGTCCAATTCTCTTCTGTTTCTGTAGATAGCAGTGGTGAATTTGTAGCTGCTGGAGGTCAAGACGTATTTGAAATTTTTCTGTGGTCTGTAAAAACTGGCCGACTTTTGGAAATTTTAAGTGGGCATGAGGGACCGGTTTCGAGTTTAGTTTTCAGTCCTAGTGTGGCCAGCACTTGCATGGTGTCAGTTTCATGGGACAAAACTTTACGAATTTGGGATGCTATAGAAAAAGGTTCTGCTCACGAAACTGTAGAATTGTTGAGTGATGGACTTTGTGTTGCATTTAAACCCAATGGGTTGGAAGTAGCTGTGGCGTCTTTAGATGGGCAAATTTCAATTTTTAATATCAAAACTGCGACACAAGTTGCAAGTATTGGAGGAAGGAATGATTTAGGGAGCGGGAGGTCTGATACTGATCTAATAACAGCGAAAAAAACACTTCAGGCCAAGTAATATTTTTTTGGTGTTTATGAGTAAATAATTTATGGTTTTAGAGCTTTTACAAGCTTGTGTTACTCAGCCGATGGTGAGTATTTACTAGCTGGAGGTCAGTCGAAAAATGTTTGTATTTACAACGTGAGTGAAGGTTTGATCGTGAAAAAATTTGAAATTACCCAAAATAGGTCACTAGATGCTGTTAATGTAAGTTTTCTTATCGTCAACTAAGAATAAATGTCGCTCTTAGCAAAAATACATTTAAACTTAGTTGGCCGTGGTTTTTCCAGTCAGGTCAGGTTACGGTCATGTAACAATTTTAGGACTTTATAAATCGGCGAAAATTGAACGAGTTTGGTAATATTGCACTTGTGGAAGAACGTGAGGAGCGGGAAGGGGGTAATGTAACTCTTAAATTGCCAGGAGTAAGAAAAGGGGACATGTCAAGCCGTGTATTGAAACCCGAGGTACTTATTTGTTGTAGAAATTTTTTGTTTTGTGGAACTGTTTTGTAGGTGAGGGTATTTTCGCTACAATTTTCGCCCACTGGGCAACAATGGGCGGCTGCTTCAACTGAAGGGCTGCTAATTTATTCGTTAATCTCTGGTTTAATTTTTGATCCTTGGGATTTGCAAATTGGAATTACTCCCGATGCGGTTAGAAATTGCCTAAGAGATGAGGATTATCTTAATGGTAAATCATAATTATTAATGATTATTTTTTTATTTTTAATTTTTAGCACTTACAATGGCAATGAAATTAAATGAGAGTGCTTTAATTGAAGAAGTCATGGAAAGTGTTCCTGTCAAAGATGGTATTTTTGCTAAAATTGTGTTTTTCATTTTATTTTATTTTATTTTTTTAGTTGAATTAATTATTTCTAGTTTAAGTGAGCAATACGTTCAGAGACTTCTAGTAATTATTTCAAGTGCTATAGACAGTTCTAGACATTTAGAATTTTATTTAATTTGGGCTCAAACATTACTTACCATACATGGGCCAAAAATTGCACCTCATAAAAATATGGCATATTTATTAGCTTTAGAAAAGAGTTTAGTTAGGAAACATAATCAAATTTCGAAAATGTAAGTTTTTATATACTTATATATTTTTTTGGTTACTATTTTTTAATTAATTTTTTAGTTGTGAGTTTAATAAATACACAATCCAATATGTTATAAAATTAGGAGATGAAATGGCAAAGAAAGCAAAAATTCAGGCTAAAATGGATGTAGATGAATCAAATTCAGAAGAAGAGGTTGATAATAACGAAAATGATATTTTTATGAAGTCAGATAGTATTTCTCAAAATAAATAATTAATGAAATATTTTAGTTTAATTTTAAACAAACACCTTTTATGAATTAATTCAATATTTTATGAAATCAGGAGATGATATGACAAAAAAAGCAAAAATTCAGCCCGAACTGGATGTCTCAAGTTACAATTAATCTTTTAAAATGGTTTGTATGAGTGCTATAAGAATCTCAAAACTACTTAGAATCATATTTTTGTCATAATAACATTCATAAGGGTATCTTCAGGAGATTGTCTATACAACTTTATAAAAGGGGATTAAAATGGTTTTAAGGCATGCTTAAAGCTTTATGAAAGCTCTAAAGGCAAGTGTAAAAGTATGGATAATTAGGTTTCAAATAGTTATTTACGTAACAAATGCGTAAAATATCACTTTTTTTCACGCTGTAGGGTAATTTGACGCACGAGCCGTAGGCGAGTGCGACACGCTCTACAAGTGAACAAAAGTTACTTTACTCACGAAATGCATACAAAACGTTTTCTACGTTTCCGAAATGAGAATATCTATATTATCGAACTACATATTACCAGCAGATGGTGTGTGGTATTAACTTACACTTTCAATCATAATAGTTACAATAATTTACTTAATTGACCTTTTTCTTTATTCTTAATTTCCTACCGCATGCGCGAACGAGCCATTTCTTTGACAGAACATATGACATTTTTCTCCATTGACCTTACAATATTTATAGATGGCTTGTTGGCAGAAAAGTTCGAGACAGATCGTCAGGTGAGCGTTTTGATTTCTTTACTATTATTATTAAAGAATAGTGGCTGAGGTAACTCTTAGGTTGATTCAATTTATATTATAATTAATATTACTTTATTTCTTAAGTTGGATGGGCTCTCTATACTTTTTATAATTCAGTGAACTTAATGCCGCGGCGCATGCGGTAACGAAAATGACTTTAATAAGGAAAAAGGTTAATTGTGAATAAATTCAAAAGTGAGAATAAAAATTTTAATTGGAATAAATTATAGATAACAAGAAATATTTTTTATTTACTAAGTGTTATAAGAAGCGTACAATTAATGAAAATGTACAAGTACATACAAGAAACATTATTTTACTTTTTTTCACTCATTTGCGTTAAAAAAAGTAACTTTTTTTACACTTATTTGACGTAAGAAAACGCTTACATTAACAACGCATTTTGATTAAAAAAAGAGGTCTTTAGACGGTAGAAAAATATGTTTTCAGTACTGTTACAGTGTTTACACTGTCCAGAAAATTGCTCGAGAAATGAAATTTATCTAGGATGGAAAGTCGTCATCATTTTCAACGTCCAGAAAGATAGAAAGGAAACCCACATCATTTCATTCATGGTTTTTTGTCATATTTTTAACAAATATCTTCTTTTTAATTAATTTCAATGAGAAAATCCATCAGTTTAATACATTTTAAACAAACATTTTTAGTAACTTTAATACTAACTTATTCAATATTTGCTGATCACGGTGTATGAAATTAATTAAAATTCGTCATTACATAAGGAGTGATATATTGAAATTCATTACATCATAAGTAATGTAATGAGAGCCATTATATAACACTAAAAATTAAAATTTTAAACGACGCTCAGTTTTCTGGTAAATTGTTTTAAATCACTAAAACGCTCTTTATAAATATCGAAGTTTTACATATTTGTAATTAGTATATTAAAGAACGCGTTTTGAAAAGTCAATTTTGTGGCACGAATTCAAGTTTATAAAACGAGCGCGAGCGCGAGTTTTTATAAAGAATGAGTGCCACAATGACTTTGAAAAACAAGTTCTTTATGCTATTTTTTCTACTTTACGTGTTTTACGTAATTTTTAAGTAAAAAAGTTAATTATTTAATCTTTAGGGACTTTTGCGTTAATACGAGACAGTTGGTAATAAAAATGTCACTAAAGTGTCAATGAAGTCATTGAACTTTGAAATGTTTTCAAATTTGTCTAAAATTCTGTGTAAGTCACTCACAAATGGTTCATTTTTACCTACCGTATCGGTTATTGATTGAATAATCCAATTGGCATTAACACAGTAAGGAAAATCCCCATTTATCTCTAAATTCCCACTCCATTTGCGGTTCTCAGCGACTCCTTTCATTTCATCGTTAAGCATTCAGTCAAGCAGATTTATACACTCATCTAGCAAATAACTTGTAAATTATCGAATGCTATGAATGTTGTAAATGCTCAAAATAAAGGCCAAAAGCTCCATTTTAGTTTCAAGTTTCACTTTAACGCTGTTCTAACCTCAAAAGCTGATCGCATGTCCATCGTCGCTTGTTCCGCCCCACTTTCGAATATTTTATAGATTAATTGCGACACGCACACACAAAAACACTTTGTTGAGGAATACTGCTGGTGCAACAAAATTTATTCGAATATAATTACTGTAAACTCATTGCCGACAGAAACATAACGTTTCATTTCAGCGATAGCGTGTTACACGGTGTTACCAATCCGAAAACACTAAATTGCACTAGCTGTTACCGCACGCAATTTGGGTGCGGTAATGGCTATTACCGCACCCAAATCGGAGTCTGTTACCGACGTAAAGTAGAAAAATGGAGTTTATATCATTCAAAATAGAGTCTTTTTTTACTTCGTCCAATTGCAGTTTGCGACTATATCTCGGCCTTTCTAATTCCCCCTCCTTTTTTGAATAAGCGACAAGCCAAGGTACAAGAATACGTACTATTTCACAAAAATTTTGCCATATTTTACAATAATATTCCTAAGACCTACTGTCTTAACGCCCTCTCAAAAAAACCGTCTCTCACATTTTTAATGTGAGCTAGTTTGTTAGGTCCCTACAAACAATCCGCCACGCCGTATGTCTTGTTGAATTCATACGATGATAAAGCGGAACCCGTGGCAAATGCTAGCAACAAATAAAAAAGATTTCATTATTTTGTTATTTCACTAATTTAGAGAAAAGTGCTAGAAAAGTATATTTTTTTAAATTTAAACAACTTTTTTAAAATCAATAACTTATCGTCCTAGACAATTCAAAAAGTTTTTATTTGAAGTATAATAAAGTTATAGATAAAACAATTAACTGTAAAATTATCTGCTAATAAAGAAAATGCTCCTCTTTAGAGAACCCCTAATAATAAATCTACTATTTTGACAAATAAAATAATTTTTGGCGGAAAACATTTAGGTAAATTAATAGTAAATCATAAAACCACTTTAAAACCAAGTAGATTTATAAAGATTTCGTATGGAACTTTTCGCTATATCTAAAAATTTTAAGTTTTTAAGTTAGTTAGTTTTATACATTTGGTAGCCGGTAGCCATATTTTATTACTGCTTGCGTTTATAAATTTACGCGACTTTTTTTAGTTTTTTAAGTGAACGTTTAAAAAAACAGCCACTTTTTAAACATTCAAAAACGTTATACTTTTTGTTTTTCTTGGTTTTTGCTACCTATAAAACTTAGTATTATCACTCAAAACACCTAAAGAATCAATGCGAATCGTTATTAACGCATTTTTTTTATGTCTAAAAAGTAATATACTTTTATTTGACTTTGTCCGGTAGGATCATAAAAGAGGTGGTGCCGTTTACTACGTGTTCGGTAAAAGTACGTAATGCATTGGTATCGATCGTCTGTTGGTTGTGTTGTTTTATGACTGCTAACGCACTTGAAAATAAGATTCTTTATTAAATCAGTTAATGTGGTTGGCGTACCAAAGTAAACGTTGATACTATATGTATTGATATCATTGATAAATCATGCATTTTACTAATTGTATGCATTTAAATCTGACGCGCGCGCTCATACTCACAGCAACATTTTCAATGTGGCTGGGGTATGTTTGGTCTTTACGATTGGTTTGGCTGTTTATAAAATGAAGTAAAATAGTTCCCTAATTAGTATCATAATATAAAAATCAAGTCTCAGACTAGAAGATTTTTATTGTCGATGTTTAAAGCGTCTGGCGATACTTACCGCCGACAGAAAGTGTCTGGCAATATTGGTTATTAATTTTTAACAATATTTTGTAAAACATGTGTAAATCAGTCATCAGACTTTAAGTAAAGTGAGTAGTATTTTTACTTACTTGTAGCAACTTGGTACCTGAGAATTTGCCGTCGGCCCAAGCTAGCAGGTATGTGTACGCTTACGGTATATGCAAACACTACTCTATCCTACAAATTTTGTTCATCAGAAAAGAAGTAAGGTCTGGCGGCCCTGGGATTTTGCTCTGTATAAAATAAATCAAAATATTCAAGCTGTACTAACTTAAAATGGTCTTATACGTATTATCGTAATTTAATTTTAAAGTATGCTATGAGTATCTATTAAAACTGTGTAATCTGTAGGTGCATTTGGCTGTAGACAAGACTGTTTTACAGCAACTTATCTAAATACAAGCTTAAAATTATAATAAGTTTAAACAGCATTTTGTTTTTGATTGTTACGTGGGTATGGATTTGTCAAATTCAGGATAACAAAAATGAAAATTTTTTCATGATGTTAGATAAATTCTCTCAAAATAAATAACTTATTAAATATTCTTATTTAATTTAAAACACCTTTCACGAATTATAAACGGAATTTGATCAAAAATAGAGAAAAAAAAAAGTAACGCTGCGGACAGGATTCGAACCTGTGCGGGCAGAACCCAATGGATTTCAAGTCCATCTCCTTAACCACTCGGACACCGCAGCCGATATTTCAATGGCGTAAAGACAGGATAGAAGTATGCGGCATTATTTTTGAAAATAAATTTAATTTTTTTATGTTTAATTTAAACAAAATTGTATGTAATAAGAAAAATTAAGACTTGTCATATGACTAGAATTTAGATTTTCTCACACGAAAATAATTCTCTAAGATTTTTAATATTTGAGCAAAATTGGTACAAAAAAAGCACGAAAACTGAAAATGTGTTCAAAAATTTTTCTCAAAATCTATTTTCTAATAAAAAAGTCAAAAAACAAATGTTTGGCAAAAAAAAACAAATAAAAAAAATCACACATAACAAGATGTACCTAAATATACAGGGTGAGTATTTTAACTAGAATAAATTCTATAAGGTAAAGTTTGTCTCACCGTCTTATCCCCATTTCTAATAAAACCTTCAACGCAAGTAAAGATTCACATTCTTATTGCTATCTCTTTTTACATCATGGCTTAAAATGCAACGAATACAAAACGTATTGTATTAAGAACGTCTTAATACATATTTCTATCTTCTTTTGACGACAAAAACAAAACTTCTAGGGTAGTATTAGAAACTCGAATGCAAACGTGATGGCAGCGCAGTCAATGACCGCAGCGTAATTCAATACTTAAGAAATTAAAATTTTGGGTATAAGAGTGTAATTCCTTGTATTCAGTTCTATTGCAGCTACAAAGGTTTCTGCAATGTAGTTTACAAAATTACAATATATTTGTTATTTAAATGTATCGTTTGTCAAATGTCAATTTCACACGAAGCTATACGTCGTAGATTGAGGCATATTTTTATAATTTTATTGCTAATGGGGATAAGACTATATTCGTCTCACCACCTTATCTCCATTAGCAATAAATTATTACGAAAGACAAAATATTCACGACTGAGATAGCCGATAAGGCCGCGACTGTTAATAAACAGTAAACAGCTGTCTTAGAAAAGAATCGTTTATTTCCAAACTTACTACTCTTTTACGCGATTATTCTTCTTCATGTTTTCAGAGCATGTGTCTTGATCAGCTGTGTTACCGTATTGTGCAAAAGATAAAATAAAACAAGTTGAAGAATAACACTCTGCTCATGTTTTAAATACACGTAGATTCAAAAGTTTTGCATCACTTGATTTTGGTACATTACAAAAGTTGCAGGAGAGTAGGTATGTTTTGGCCAGGGTTTTTATCTCTTAGAATGAATAGAAAGAATCTCTTTTTCTTTTAAAAATCTCTTTAGTGTCGTATTTTGCTGGCGTCTGTTCGAAGTGATTTTAAGTTTTAAAGTGCCACTCACAACGCTGGGTAATCAAACAATTAGCGTTTCACAAAGTGATGTCTCTTGCATTTGAAATCACTATTTGGCGACCAATTCTGTGCGAGATCGTCTACGAAATGGTAGAAGGAGGATCACTAATTGTCAACAGAATCGTTTTATAACGTTATCCATGGGAAGAAATCTCACCATGTCATTGCCACAACTGTGAAGAGAGATACGATATACGCTTGGAGTTAACATTTCTGTCTTCCTAGGGTGGGCCAAAAAAATCGAATATTTTTTTTCTAACTTCCGAAACTGAAAAATTGGTTCCTAGGCACCTTTAAAAAATGCTTTTTAAAGATAAGCTCTTAAATTTAATAGGAAGGACCCCCCATCATCTCGTTACTACTTGATCGTACAGAAAAATATTATTTACATTTTTTGTATAAAATTAAACGTTCTAAAAAAGGTATTTTACAATTTTTTTTATAGCTATTAGCGTTTAGAAGATATCAGAGGTCAAAGTTTGAAGAATTTAACAAAAATTTCTTTTTTGTATACGCCCCCAAAAACAGTTATTTTATGGACTATTTTGAGTCCGTAAAATGAGTCTTTTGCGGACTGAATCCCAAAAAGTTGCCATGACAACTTTTAAGGATCACTTGGGTAAATAACGCATAATGGTTGAATATAAAAATTTAGAAACTTTATTAAATGTAATATCCAATACATAGTTACAGCAAGATTAGGTTTGCAAGGTATGTACATTATTAACAAAAAAAATTAGTTATAATATTTAATAGATACTTAATCCGTAAAATGAAAATGAAATAAGCAATTTTGCGCACCTTCAAAGCAGTTACTTCCAAACGAAATACCCGAGCTTGAGGGTGTCGTGTTAATTTCTCTTAACGTTGCAACTTCGGTAGTATAGTTCGTCCATCAATATTCTAAAACGACTTTATTATTACTAGTTAACATTTTGGGTCGTTTACGATGATAGTTTCATTGTTCGGGAATTATCTACCTCCTGTCCTGAAGTCAAAACACCAAACCCCATATTTTTAAGATTGTCAGAACTATATTTCGCAGAAAACTCACTTCTCGACTAGACTATACGCGTTACTTCGAAACATTACATTACTTCCAATTCATCACTTCTTTGGTCAATTAACCACTTCCCCCGGTCTGTTGATGTTCCATGCTTTTATTAGGTGATAATCTGTGCACATCAGCAAGACCTAGACATACTTTCTTTTGCGAATCTTCCTCATCGATGGTTTTGTTTAACGCAACTTCTTAAACACGGAACAACAACATTGGACTCTATTGCGTTATTTTTTCAATTCTGACAATATTTAGTTATAAAACTTATGGGGTCGAAACTTTAGGACTCTGTTTCTTTTTAGACCGGCTGCCAGTGCTAGAAGACGTTGAGGCGGATTGCTAACCAATTCTGCTCTTGAAGAGTCAAGTCAAAATCAATTATTTTCGATCGTAATTACAAAGTTCTTAATACTAATTTACAAATTTTTAATGTTTTTGCATGTGCGCTGCTGAGGCTTAAGGCTTTTTCAGCCTCCCTTGAAGAGGAGGGAAACTCTATTTTAGGCAAGGAGGTTAGATAGGACGGGGAGAGTACAACTTGAAAAAAATGGACTTGCCGCCTTTACTGCGCAAAGCTATAAACTGGTACTGAAAGCAGGCGCATCACGAGGTTGAAGTCAGTAGCGTCACACAATGTAGTGTAAAATGTTTAAACAAAGGATAAAAACACAACAAATCGACAATAACAATAACAAAAAGTATTAACATTCAATTCACACAGACCAAAAAAAAACAGTAAAAAAATTTAAACAACGTTTGTTTGTAAACAACCAAACAAAAACTAGCATCCTGCGTCAGCTACACCACTGTGCGAGACCAGACACAGCCAAACAGGATCTGTCGATTCTGCGCTTCATTTGAAACCTGTCATAAACTGGTACCAAGCTGGTACGAAACTGTTTACACGGGAAGTATAGGGCGTACTCTCCTCTCTATCTAACCTCCTTGATTTTAGGGCATTTATTACTACTTTCGATGCTGGGAATTTCCGGTAATAAATAAGAATTTATTTACAAAATTTTCAATGTTTATTATTTGTTTATATAACCATACAACAATAAAATAAAAAAGCATAACTACATACTAATTAAAATAGCATTAATAATTTCTATGTACAGGCTGTTCTAGAAATTTCTTTCTGCAAAATAATGCGATTTAAAACACAAATTGCAATTTTGGTAGTGGTAAACTTTCGCTAAATGAACGTCTTTCTGAAACAGTCTATATAATTGAAATTTAAATATATTACACAAAATACAAAAACATAATTATAATAACTGTATTTCGGCTTCACATAGATCTAATAATAAGACTGGATTGTGCCTCGCCTATACGTTGCGGTGACAACATAGTCAGTACATAGTATAAAAGAGAGAGAGATAGTATAATACACAGATTAAATGTGTGTGAAAGAGCAAATCACTTGCTGGTAGGCAAGAACGTTGGATTTTTAAAAATACAAGAAGAATAAGGCAAGAAAATAAATTTTTATTTTAATTCAGTAAACATATGAGCGCCAGGTCTTTATTGTGTATGCATACAACACTCATACTTTACAAATTAATATTTAATTTATCTGAAATCGTATTATCTAAAATTGTTTAAAACGCTTCTTATAAACCAAATTGTTTAGAAATATGCAAATTTTAGCGATTTTAACACTTGTCTAAATGCAAATACCACCTTTAACACGGTAAATACACCATTTTTAATGTTTTGCCTACCATTATGTTGTCACTGTACTTCTTTGCTTACCCTCACTCCTGTCTTATTATTATCTCAATGCGGCTTCACAAATAGCAGAATATCTATTTAGAAAAAAATGTTTTAATAATATTATTAGAATTACAAAAAGTGCACAGATACAGTTATAAAAATATAAAGTAATAAAAATATTTGGTTTAGTTTTCCATAATTTCTAAGAGTTTTTTTGTAATATTTTTGTTATAACTGATAAAAAGTTGTTTTTGTTAAATAAATTTAAATTTTTACAGGCTATTTTATTTACATTTGAGTTGTAATAGTAAATACTCGCACCAATTTTTATTTCAAGTTTGTTTAAAAACATGGAGTGGAGTTTTTGACAGGATATATTGTTTCCTAATAAATTAAGTTTTCTTGTAAACTGTCTTAGTTTTACTAAATTTATATTTTGTAAATTATTGAAATTCACATGAAGACGCTCTAATTTTTTCATATTTAGAAACATCTTCGTTTAATTCGTCTAATTTGTTGTTATCAAGATTTAAGTTTACTAAATTTTCTAAACCTTTAAATACACCAAATTCGAGTAATTTTATTGAATTATTTGATAAATCTAACGTATAGATTATATTATTATAAGAAAATAAATTTTTAAATACATTTGAATCAATACTTGAAATATAATTATTATATAAATAAAGTGTGTCAAGTTTTTCAAGTGTTAAATTATAAATTTTATTAATATCATTATTGCTTAAATCTAATGCTTCTAAGGTTTTTGGTAAAGAAGATCCATTTATTTCAGTAAGAAAATTATTTGCAATATCGAAATTCCATGAATTACTTGAATATACCTAGTGCATCACAATTTATTTTAAAAATTTGGTTATTACTCATATTAATTATTATATTCTTTGAATTAGAAAAGGTAAAATCAAATATTTTGAGATTGTTATAGGATAAATGTACATATTTTAATAATTTAAGTGAATCAAAAAGACGTTTTGGTATATACGAAATATTATGTTCAAAAAAAATATATTACAAATTGTTACTACTCTTAAAAGTATCATCCTCAATTAAATTTATATTATTATACTATTTGCGACAAAATAAACTGAACACCAAATTCTGACCTTGACAGAAAAAAACATGTAAAGCAATCTTTATGATGATTTGGTTCCTCTAACCTCAAATTTCCTAACGTTACAATTACTGAAGAAGTGTCAAAAAAAATGTAATGGTCAGTTTACACAATTCTTCTTGTCAATGTCAAAATTTGGTATTTAGTTTATTTTGTCGCGATCTCAATTGAACATTCACATTGTACAGTAGGCAGACAGCAGGTGGATGTAAATTTCGTTGTTTACTGTTTTTATAAAATTACAGACTGTTAACTTGGGTTCTGTGTTTAAGTTATGTGATAAAGGAACACAAAAATGAGCAATTCTGAATTTGATTCCGACATTGAAATTGCTGAAATCTAAGAAAATTTACAAATAAACATACAGGAAATTTGGTAGTTGGTGTGAAGAAAAAATGTAACAAGTATTGAAGAAAAGGTAATTTTGGTCTGTTTTTCGAAATTATCTTCAATGTATAAGCCGTCTACTTTATGGAGTACTTACTCAATGCTAAGAAATATGATATATCTTAACAAGAATGTAGATATCAAATAATTTACAAACTTGATTGCATTTCTAAAAAGAAATTCTTCTTAACTTATAGAAATTTCAGGTGCTGTACGCAACCCGTTGGTATAAATACTATTGCGGAGGTATGCCTAAAAAAATTGCAGAATGTCTCGGTTTTCTAAATACAAAAGAATGGGCTGGAGAAGTGTGTCGTAATTTTTGAAGCACTGTCATTCTAAAAATATATCTTAAAAAAGTCGCCCTTATTGCACTAGTGCATAAGGTTGAAATTATAACAGCTAATCTTTGACCGAATGAAAATCACATATGGAAACACAAATAAGGCATAAAAACACTCTTCTCCAATACTCTAAACATTCTAGTTTTAATCCAGTCAGAAGTTACAAATAATTCTCGCATATTTGAGAAATTAATCGAAAATAGAAATTACCGTGTAAGCTTCGTGCTCTCAAAGTCACCCGAACAGCTGTAAAGCAACTACCGAAGATGGCCGAGTAGCGAAGTAGCGCGCAAACGCTCGGACACTCGGAAGAAAATCGTTCACGTTCGGCATGGTTTGCTGGAATTCGCTCATGTTGGACCTGCGTTAAAGCTTAGAAATGAATGAAATCTGTGCATAGAACGTTTTATTTTCCATTAAATTCTTTATTAAGTGTAAATTTGTTCTAATTCGTGACTTATCAATAAATGAAATGTTTAGGGTATCGAATGTCGATATTTTTAGGTCTTATTTATTTTATTTAGTGTATTTATTCATCGCTTGAAATTTGATCTTTGTAAATTCAACCTTATTTACATGTGCAATAAGGTCGACTTTTTCAAGGTATTTTTATCGAATGACAGTGTTTCAAAATTTCGCGCATTTTTGACGTCACGGCTTCTGGAGCCCATATACCGGGCACTGCTTTCACTGTTGTTCAGCAACACTCTTAGCAGATTCAGGAGCAAATATTGCATTACTTAAAAGACATGGAGGATGGCGATCGAGTACTGTTGCGGAAAGTTACATAGAAAACTCTGTTGAAAGCAAAAACGCAATTTCGATGAAAATTATGGCAAAACAAGAAACTGTATCAAAGAAAAGAAGAATTTGTGACGAAAATAGCAACTCTGAAGTGGCGTCTATAAGAACCGTTTCTACTTGTATTAAAGTTCAGGAAAGAAATTTGAAATCTTTGAATGTTCAATTTAGTCACTTAAGTAATTGTACTTTTAATGTTTATAATAAATAAATAAAATAAAAATGTATTTTTCATTTTTGAGCACTAGTGCTTAAAAGTATGTTACTTTTACGCACTAGTGCATAAAAGTACGTCATTTAGCTATCAGAATGACAATCAAAAAGTTACTGTTATAAAACGCTGTAACAAAAAAATATTTTTTGAAGTATTTCAAAAACCGCTCACCCAATTATTATAAAAATTGATACATAAACAATTTTGCAAGAAAACTATTGCATTTATTAATTTTAACAAATGCATGTGTGTTTTTTCTTTTTTTTTTTGTTGGTATCACAAACTTTAAAAATTTTTTTTCGTAATTGTACACAAGATTTCTTGAACTGTTTACCTTTTATTAATATACTCATTAATTTCACTGACTTTCAAAAAATATAGATACGAGTGTATTACAAAATCCTATGTGGTCTTATTATAATCCCACTTCTGAAAACTGTAGTGGCCAAGAATAAAAAAACAAACTGAGAAAAACGTATGCATATAATAAGTAAAAATTTACAAAAATTTAACGAGATAACTACTTAATAAACTAGAAAAAATATGAAGAAGAAAGATATGAAAGAAGAAAAAATATATGAGTATTACAAAAAAAAAACATAAACTGTTACAAAAAAAAATTAAAATAAAGGTATAACACTAATTTTTGGTAGTAGGAGTAATACTAATATAGGTAATAGAACTTTTATATCAAGTACCTACTCATATATTAGGTACATTAACTAAATAATTATTTTCATAGCAAAAAAAAGCACAAAAACCGACAATTTCTTAATGCCGTGCTTTGACATGGCGGTCTAATAATGTTATTTTCTTGGTCTTGTAGCTGCAGTCGTTACATCTAAGCCAATGTGCAGACGCACATCGAGCGAGATGAATTTTCAGATTTGCTTTAATTATGGTTTTGTAGTTACAAGTGCCACATGTATAATGTGGCACATTCTCTCGTGATGTGTGCTTTGCAAGAGTGTGTCTATTGACAGTACACTTGTAACGTGATTTGTATTCGCAATGTTCACAATAAAATAACTGGTTATTTTCATTCTGCACGTGGATTTTTCGTACATGTTGTCGTAAATCTGACTTTGTTTTGGTTCTGTAAGGGCAGTACATGCATTGATACCACTCCTTATCAACTAGAGGTGTGTGATGTTGAATCATATGGTATTTTAAATAGGCTCTATATAGAGTTTTGTAGGTGCAGGCGTTACATTCATATTTGAATTTCTTCTCTTTGGTCATGTGACGTGCTTTAATATGGCATCTTAAATTTTCTTTTAAAATGTTTCGGTAAGGGCAATGCGCACATAAAAACCAATGTGGCACTTCTGGACCTCCATGGCGTAGAGAAATAATGTGCCTATTAAAATCTTCTTTATTTATAGTTTTGTATTCGCATTTGGGACACTCAAATTGTCGTAAATTTTCTTCTGATGTTTGTTTTACAAAAGCCGGTACTTTGACGCTTCCACTCGGCTGTAATGTATCTTCATTGGACTGATTCAAATGAAAATTTGACATTTTGGGTTTTAACCTAAAAATTTACCGAATTTTAGTTTGAATTAGTTGATAATTATATAAAATGATCATACCATCCACAATTCCAAAGAAATTTGATTATTTTTGCAAAATGTGATACACAAAATGTAATTTTTTATTTAATAACTAACCGTGTTGCAACCTGATTCAACGGCAAACTAAAAATCGTTATTAAACAGTTATTATTATAGTATTAACCTTTTAACGTTGCATGGCGCTGTGATCAGTGATGTAAATTTAGGGTAATTTATAATTTTGGTAATTTACCACAGTAAATTACCTCTTTTTTTTACCAGTTTAAACTACCCGGTAATTAAAAACTTGGTGGTAATTTAGGAAAGTAATTTACTAGAAAAGACTATATTTTGTGGTAAAAATTTATTACTGCTGGTAAATTACCGTAATTAAACTTTGGTAAAATACGGTAAATTACTGTTAATTATTTGGTAATTTATGCGGTAATTTACCGACTAAACATTACTGGCTGTAATCAAAAATAACTTTGGATAAACTTAAGTCAAAGAATTTTGTTATAACTTCTAATAAGTTATATTCTAGATCAATTCTATTTAATTCTAATAATTCAGAGAAATCTCCTGTTTCAATTGTTTTTATTTTGTTCCTGCCTAAATAAAGATAATTTATATTTCTTTTTTTTTCTGAAGTGAAAATATTAATAGGAAAAGATGTTATAGAATTGTTAGAAAAGATGTATTGATAATAACCTGTTGGTTGTTGGGTGTGGGATTTTCAAAACCTCTTTATGAATGTTTTCTGAAGTAATGTTACTGCAGATAATTGTCGCTACATATTTAAGATTTGCTTCAGACATTATCATTTTTACACGTACAAAGTTATCAATTATTCTGTCAGATGGTGATTGCAGTTGACATTCAGCCGATGTATATAAGATTATAAGTTAGGAAAAACAGAATAGTTTTCATTATTCTAAAATATATTATTATTAAAAAAATATTAAAGTAGTACTACTAAGTAGGGCTGCGCGATACCTGTTTTTAGGTATCGGGTATCGATACCTGCAAAGTATCGATACTTGCCAAAGTATCGAGGTATCGAGGTATCGGAAGTATCGGGTGGCGATAAATAAATATCGCATCAAATAGCTTGTGAATTTGTTTGTTTTCTTCAAAATAGCTTGTGTTTCCAACAACCAAAGCACTCTGAATAGGATATTCATTTATAGCCACTCTTTTTCAAGGTATCGAAATATCGGAAACATTGGAAGTATCGGAGGTATCGGCGTATCGAGGTATCGGAAGTATCGAGGTATCGGAGGTATCGAGGTATCGGAGGTATCGAGGTATCGAAGTATCGGAGATATGGAGGTATCGGAAGTATCAATACTTCAATACCTGGTTGCAGCGGTATCGGTGTGCGATACCTGAGCAGGTATCGATACCTTCTGTAAGTATCGATACTTTTCCCAGCCCTACTACTAAGTTTAACATACCTGTTATTTAGTTTAAAACAAATCGTTTTTGGTGCATACAGTGACATATTTGAATACACAACACGTTCAAAAGAGATATCTGCCTAGACAGTTAATAACATTGAGAAGTACAGTTTTCCTATGTAAACAATATTTATTTTGTAAACTAATTTATTATCGTCTTTTTTTATCATTATTTGATTAAAATAAACAATTTTGCATAAATTTATTTCATTATTTAGGTGATTTTTTTTGAAAATGCGATTAGTGCTCTCAGTTCCTTCGAGCACTTAGGATTCAAATTTTTACTTTCGAGATTAAATAATGTACTTTAATCCTTTTAATTTTGCACTTTGAAGACTAAAATTCAAACTTTAGTCTCTACACACAGAGAGACTAAGCTACAACTTTTAGTCCAACGGGATATAATGTAACATTTGTGTTTCTTAAATCTCTTGGAATTTAAAATACAGTGCGGAAACTACTTATGGAATAAATTCAGTAATTTCAAAACGAATAGGTAACATTCGTCGAAATTGCTGAAACAGGTCAATTTTTATTTCTCATGATGCTTATTTTAAGTTGCTTCACTTGTTTATGACGTCATCTGTTTCTAAACTATGACGACACACTCATTTTTTTAATGCATAATTTTTGTTTTAGTTTTCGATACTACTCTTAACAGCTTTCGAAATAAATCCTACATGACATTTTTATCTGCAATAGTTTTTGAAATTTGAAACAATCAAACTACGGTACATAACCCACGTGAAGAAAATGGATCTAGTTAAAAAAAAAATCATTTTGTTTAACCAAAGAATACTGTACATAAAAATCACTAAAAAGGGCAAAAATTTATTAAATATGTAATAGAATTACAAACAACTTAAGGTTCGTTTCTAACATCGCAAATGCTCAAAGTGTTCTCCATTCACTTGTTGGCAAACTCCTAATCTAAAATAAAACTCTTCTTTAACGTTGTTTAAAGTTTCAGGTGTAATATTTCTAATTTCTAGAATTTCGATATTTATCGATAATCCGATATATCGATATTTATCGATAATGCGATATATCGATATTTATCGATAATTCGATATATCGATATTTATCGATAATCCGATATATCGATAAACCGATATTTATCGACAATTCGATATATCTATAATCCGATATATCGATGAACCGATATTTATCGATAATTTATTATATCGATAACAAAATTTGGTATCGGGTCTTCCGAGTTTTACATCCACCCCCCAAATGGCACTTTCTATTTGAACAAAAATTCTGAAAAAAATCACATATATTATCTGCAGTGGAAGTTCATCCTGTCCAAATTTGAAATTATTTTGTTAAGTAGGGAGTTTTTTGGTTTTAATTCACTAATTTATCAATTAATTTATATAATTTTGATCACCACTGTATCTCGGTATGCTACATTTGTCCGGGTTATTACATTATTTTAAACAATTTTTGTTTTCCTTAAATTTTAATTTTGATATTAAAGCTTTTTTTCGATAGTTGGTTATGACAGGGTAGTCAATTTAGGATAAAAAGAAATTTGTGACTTTTGCGCTTTGTCTATAATTCAGGTACTTTGAGCCGAGCTTTTGTGTTTGGGATTTATGATAGGACCGGCACGTGCCTATTTCAAGTTGTAATGTGAAAATCGATTTTATTCAAAAACTAATAATTAAAAAAATAAAATAAAATTACAGATTGATTTTCTAATTAATTTTTGATTGTTACTTCTGAAAATTGAGTCATCAAAATATTCGCGAAATTACTTTTTTTAATTTACAGTCACAAATAAAATGATATGAAAAAAATAGTTAGGTACAATTAAAGTAAACATTTGTGAAAGTGTACTCTACTTTTTTTATTTTATTTTTTTCCCAATAAGAAATAAGGCAACAGAGGGGGTGTAGGTAAAACTTATGACACCAGGTATATTGGTAATCGACATACGTAGGTAAATAAAATGATAGAATACTCGTGTAAAAAATATATATTATTTATCAAAGATATAAAATTCTATATAAAATATCTTACATAATAGAAATCTTACAAATAAAAAACCTACTTTTAAATACTAAACTTTACTAGAAATAAAATTTAAAAAAATATTGATGTTTTTTACAAGAAACAAATACATATATACATTAAAACTAAAAGAGCTTTCTGTGACATATTACTTAACTACCTAAACTAAGAATATAACTGCTAAAAAATAAATTTGAAAAATGGATTTAATAAAATATATAATAAAAAATAAAATTATTTAGGAACATAGTTATGATTTAGAGCTAAAAAAATAGGCTTTATGATCATTAATAACTTTCCCACCTCTACTAAAAACTCTCTCGGAAGCCACACTCGTAGCTTGTGTGCATAAATATTTTTTTGCCAGTACTGCCAATTTTGGAAAAATATGTTCATTTTTTTCCACCAAATTAGAGGGTCGTCCTCTAAATCTAGTATGCCAAAAGTGAAATATTTATTTATATCGTCTTCCATAGTGTTTTCATTTAACTGCTCATTTTGTCGAGACCCTAAAATGGCACTTAAGCCAAATTTTTTCTTTTTTTTAGCTTGAACATTTTGTGCAGCAGGTTCTTCTATATTCGCTAATTCATCTAAAACACTACTTTTTACTTCTTGGATTTCATTTTCTGTCAAATTACGGGTTTTAAATCTTGGATCAAACAACTGACACTTCTTCAAGTATAAATTCGTACTATGATTATCAATATATCTATTATCTAAAAATTTTATTATGTTTTCTAAAAAATGAATTTTTCTAAAAGTAACAGAATCATCGACTTGTGTTTCATCGTGGTCAGTACTGTTTCGCAGTCTTAATTTTATTTCATGAGTAATTGGGAGAATTGCTGAGGCAGTCACGTATTTTTCACGTTAAAAAAAATAGAGTACACTTTCACAAAGGTTTACTTTAATTATTGTACCTAACTATTTTTTTTCATATCATTTTATTTGTGGCTGTAAATTAAAAAAAAAAATTTAGCGAAAATTTTGATGATTTAATTTTTACAAGTATCAATCAAAAATTAATTAGAATATCAATCTGTAATTTTATTTTATTTTTTTAATTATTAGTTTTTGAATAAAATCGAATTTCACATTACAACTGGAAATAGGCACGTGCCTGTTATAAATCCCAAACACAAAAGCTCGACTCAAATACCTGAATTGTACAATGAACAAAGCGCAAAAGATACAAATCTTTTTTTATCCCAAATTGACTACCCTGTCATAACTAACAATAATCCGATATAACGATATATCAATACTAATCAATAGTCCTATAAAACGATATTTATTTATCGATATATTGATAATCCGATATATCGATAATACGATACATCGATAATCCGATATATCGATAATTCGATATTTATCGATAATCCGATATATCGATAATTCGATATTTATCGATAATCCGATATATTGATATTTATCGATAATCCGATATATCGATATTTATCGATAATCCGATATATCGATATTTATCGATAATTCGATATATCGATAATCCGATATATCGATATATCGAATTATCGATATTTTTCAAAGTATCGATAATTCGATATCAAAATTCCATTATCGCCCAGCCCTAGTACATAGTATAAAAGAGAGAGAGATAGTATAATACACAGATTAAATGTGTGTGAAAGAGCAAATCACTTGCTGGTAGGCAAGAACGTTGAATTTTTAAAAATACAAGAAGAATAAGGCAAGAAAATAAATTTTTATTTTAATTCAGTAAACATATGAGCGCGAGGTCTTTATTGTGTATGCATACAACACTCATACTTTACAAATTAATATTTAATTTATCTGAAATCGTATTATCTAAAATTGTTTAAAACGCTTCTTATAAACAAAATTGTTTAGAAATATGCAAATTTTAGCGATTTTAACATTTGTCTAAATGCAAATACCACCTTTAACACGGTAAATACACCATTTTTAATGTTTTGCCTACCATTATGTTGTCACTGTACTTCTTTGCTTACCCTCACTCCAGTCTTATTATTATCTCAATGCGGCTTCACAAATAGCAGAATATCTATTTAGAAAAAAATGTTTTAATAATATTATTAGAATTACAAAAAGTGCACAGATACAGTTATAAAAATATAAAGTAATAAAAATATTTGGTTTAGTTTTCCATAATTTCTAAGAGTTTTTTTTGTAATATTTTTGTTATAACTGATAAAAAGTTGTTTTTGTTAAATAAATTTAAATTTTTACAGGCTATTTTATTTACATTTGAGTTGTAATAGTAAATACTCGCACCAATTTTTATTTCAAGTTTGTTTAAAAACATGGAGTGGAGTTTTTGACAGGATATATTGTTTCCTAATAAATTAAGTTTTCTTAAATTTGTAAACTGTCTTAGTTTTACTAAATTTATATTTTGTAAATTATTGAAATTCACATGAAGACGCTCTAATTTTTTCATATTTAGAAACATCTTCGTTTAATTCGTCTAATTTGTTGTTATCAAGATTTAAGTTTACTAAATTTTCTAAACCTTTAAATACACCAAATTCGAGTAATTTTATTGAATTATTTGATAAATCTAACGTATAGATTATATTATTATAAGAAAATAAATTTTTAAATACATTTGAATCAATACTTGAAATATAATTATTATATAAATAAAGTGTGTCAAGTTTTTCAAGTGTTAAATTATAAATTTTATTAATATCATTATTGCTTAAATCTAATGCTTCTAAGGTTTTTGGTAAAGAAGATCCATTTATTTCAGTAAGAAAATTATTTGCAATATCGAAATTCCATGAATTACTTGAATATACCTAGTGCATCACAATTTATTTTAAAAATTTGGTTATTACTCATATTAATTATTATATTCTTTGAATTAGAAAAGGTAAAATCAAATATTTTGAGATTGTTATAGGATAAATGTACATATTTTAATAATTTAAGTGAATCAAAAAGACGTTTTGGTATATACGAAATATTATGTTCAAAAAAAATATATTACAAATTGTTACTACTCTTAAAAGTATCATCCTCAATTAAATTTATATTATTATACTATTTGCGACAAAATAAACTGAACACCAAATTCTGACCTTGACAGAAAAAAACATGTAAAGCAATCTTTATGATGATTTGGTTCCTCTAACCTCAAATTTCCTAACGTTACAATTACTGAAGAAGTGTCAAAAAAAATGTAATGGTCAGTTTACACAATTCTTCTTGTCAATGTCAAAATTTGGTATTTAGTTTATTTTGTCGCGATCTCAATTGAACATTCACATTGTACAGTAGGCAGACAGCAGGTGGATGTAAATTTCGTTGTTTACTGTTTTTATAAAATTACAGACTGTTAACTTGGGTTCTGTGTTTAAGTTATGTGATAAAGGAACACAAAAATGAGCAATTCTGAATTTGATTCCGACATTGAAATTGCTGAAATCTAAGAAAATTTACAAATAAACATACAGGAAATTTGGTAGTTGGTGTGAAGAAAAAATGTAACAAGTATTGAAGAAAAGGTAATTTTGGTCTGTTTTTCGAAATTATCTTCAATGTATAAGCCGTCTACTTTATGGAGTACTTACTCAATGCTAAGAAATATGATATATCTTAACAAGAATGTAGATATCAAATAATTTACAAACTTGATTGCATTTCTAAAAAGAAATTCTTCTTAACTTATAGAAATTTCAGGTGCTGTACGCAACCCGTTGGTATAAATACTATTGCGGAGGTATGCCTAAAAAAATTGCAGAATGTCTCGGTTTTCTAAATACAAAAGAATGGGCTGGAGAAGTGTGTCGTAATTTTTGAAGCACTGTCATTCTAAAAATATATCTTAAAAAAGTCGCCCTTATTGCACTAGTGCATAAGGTTGAAATTATAACAGCTAATCTTTGACCGAATGAAAATCACATATGGAAACACAAATAAGGCATAAAAACACTCTTCTCCAATACTCTAAACATTCTAGTTTTAATCCAGTCAGAAGTTACAAATAATTCTCGCATATTTGAGAAATTAATCGAAAATAGAAATTACCGTGTAAGCTTCGTGCTCTCAAAGTCACCCGAACAGCTGTAAAGCAACTACCGAAGATGGCCGAGTAGCGAAGTAGCGCGCAAACGCTCGGACACTCGGAAGAAAATCGTTCACGTTCGGCATGGTTTGCTGGAATTCGCTCATGTTGGACCTGCGTTAAAGCTTAGAAATGAATGAAATCTGTGCATAGAACGTTTTATTTTCCATTAAATTCTTTATTAAGTGTAAATTTGTTCTAATTCGTGACTTATCAATAAATGAAATGTTTAGGGTATCGAATGTCGATATTTTTAGGTCTTATTTATTTTATTTAGTGTATTTATTCATCGCTTGAAATTTGATCTTTGTAAATTCAACCTTATTTACATGTGCAATAAGGTCGACTTTTTCAAGGTATTTTTATCGAATGACAGTGTTTCAAAATTTCGCGCATTTTTGACGTCACGGCTTCTGGAGCCCATATACCGGGCACTGCTTTCACTGTTGTTCAGCAACACTCTTAGCAGATTCAGGAGCAAATATTGCATTACTTAAAAGACATGGAGGATGGCGATCGAGTACTGTTGCGGAAAGTTACATAGAAAACTCTGTTGAAAGCAAAAACGCAATTTCGATGAAAATTATGGCAAAACAAGAAACTGTATCAAAGAAAAGAAGAATTTGTGACGAAAATAGCAACTCTGAAGTGGCGTCTATAAGAACCGTTTCTACTTGTATTAAAGTTCAGGAAAGAAATTTGAAATCTTTGAATGTTCAATTTAGTCACTTAAGTAATTGTACTTTTAATGTTTATAATAAATAAATAAAATAAAAATGTATTTTTCATTTTTGAGCACTAGTGCTTAAAAGTATGTTACTTTTACGCACTAGTGCATAAAAGTACGTCATTTAGCTATCAGAATGACAATCAAAAAGTTACTGTTATAAAACGCTGTAACAAAAAAATATTTTTTGAAGTATTTCAAAAACCGCTCACCCAATTATTATAAAAATTGATACATAAACAATTTTGCAAGAAAACTATTGCATTTATTAATTTTAACAAATGCATGTGTGTTTTTTCTTTTTTTTTTGTTGGTATCACAAACTTTAAAAATTTTTTTTCGTAATTGTACACAAGATTTCTTGAACTGTTTACCTTTTATTAATATACTCATTAATTTCACTGACTTTCAAAAAATATAGATACGAGTGTATTACAAAATCCTATGTGGTCTTATTATAATCCCACTTCTGAAAACTGTAGTGGCCAAGAATAAAAAAACAAACTGAGAAAAACGTATGCATATAATAAGTAAAAATTTACAAAAATTTAACGAGATAACTACTTAATAAACTAGAAAAAATATGAAGAAGAAAGATATGAAAGAAGAAAAAATATATGAGTATTACAAAAAAAAAACATAAACTGTTACAAAAAAAAATTAAAATAAAGGTATAACACTAATTTTTGGTAGTAGGAGTAATACTAATATAGGTAATAGAACTTTTATATCAAGTACCTACTCATATATTAGGTACATTAACTAAATAATTATTTTCATAGCAAAAAAAAGCACAAAAACCGACAATTTCTTAATGCCGTGCTTTGACATGGCGGTCTAATAATGTTATTTTCTTGGTCTTGTAGCTGCAGTCGTTACATCTAAGCCAATGTGCAGACGCACATCGAGCGAGATGAATTTTCAGATTTGCTTTAATTATGGTTTTGTAGTTACAAGTGCCACATGTATAATGTGGCACATTCTCTCGTGATGTGTGCTTTGCAAGAGTGTGTCTATTGACAGTACACTTGTAACGTGATTTGTATTCGCAATGTTCACAATAAAATAACTGGTTATTTTCATTCTGCACGTGGATTTTTCGTACATGTTGTCGTAAATCTGACTTTGTTTTGGTTCTGTAAGGGCAGTACATGCATTGATACCACTCCTTATCAACTAGAGGTGTGTGATGTTGAATCATATGGTATTTTAAATAGGCTCTATATAGAGTTTTGTAGGTGCAGGCGTTACATTCATATTTGAATTTCTTCTCTTTGGTCATGTGACGTGCTTTAATATGGCATCTTAAATTTTCTTTTAAAATGTTTCGGTAAGGGCAATGCGCACATAAAAACCAATGTGGCACTTCTGGACCTCCATGGCGTAGAGAAATAATGTGCCTATTAAAATCTTCTTTATTTATAGTTTTGTATTCGCATTTGGGACACTCAAATTGTCGTAAATTTTCTTCTGATGTTTGTTTTACAAAAGCCGGTACTTTGACGCTTCCACTCGGCTGTAATGTATCTTCATTGGACTGATTCAAATGAAAATTTGACATTTTGGGTTTTAACCTAAAAATTTACCGAATTTTAGTTTGAATTAGTTGATAATTATATAAAATGATCATACCATCCACAATTCCAAAGAAATTTGATTATTTTTGCAAAATGTGATACACAAAATGTAATTTTTTATTTAATAACTAACCGTGTTGCAACCTGATTCAACGGCAAACTAAAAATCGTTATTAAACAGTTATTATTATAGTATTAACCTTTTAACGTTGCATGGCGCTGTGATCAGTGATGTAAATTTAGGGTAATTTATAATTTTGGTAATTTACCACAGTAAATTACCTCTTTTTTTTACCAGTTTAAACTACCCGGTAATTAAAAACTTGGTGGTAATTTAGGAAAGTAATTTACTAGAAAAGACTATATTTTGTGGTAAAAATTTATTACTGCTGGTAAATTACCGTAATTAAACTTTGGTAAAATACGGTAAATTACTGTTAATTATTTGGTAATTTATGCGGTAATTTACCGACTAAACATTACTGGCTGTAATCAAAAATAACTTTGGATAAACTTAAGTCAAAGAATTTTGTTATAACTTCTAATAAGTTATATTCTAGATCAATTCTATTTAATTCTAATAATTCAGAGAAATCTCCTGTTTCAATTGTTTTTATTTTGTTCCTGCCTAAATAAAGATAATTTATATTTCTTTTTTTTTCTGAAGTGAAAATATTAATAGGAAAAGATGTTATAGAATTGTTAGAAAAGATGTATTGATAATAACCTGTTGGTTGTTGGGTGTGGGATTTTCAAAACCTCTTTATGAATGTTTTCTGAAGTAATGTTACTGCAGATAATTGTCGCTACATATTTAAGATTTGCTTCAGACATTATCATTTTTACACGTACAAAGTTATCAATTATTCTGTCAGATGGTGATTGCAGTTGACATTCAGCCGATGTATATAAGATTATAAGTTAGGAAAAACAGAATAGTTTTCATTATTCTAAAATATATTATTATTAAAAAAATATTAAAGTAGTACTACTAAGTAGGGCTGCGCGATACCTGTTTTTAGGTATCGGGTATCGATACCTGCAAAGTATCGATACTTGCCAAAGTATCGAGGTATCGAGGTATCGGAAA